>JXCR01092557.1:5827-35183 GCA_002079205.1 Phalaenopsis hybrid cultivar | reverse complement strand
ATCTCACAGAAATATTAAGTTTTGGTCTAAAAAATTGATGAGAGGGAAGTCTTCAACCGGTTAATTTCATATATGTCATCTCTAGAGAAAATTATCTCATCCATATACACAATCAATATGGTCATTTTACATCCTTTGAATGTTTGAAGAACATTGTATGATCGTTTTGCCCTCGAGTATACCCTCAACTTTTAACAAATTGTGTAAATTTTTCAAAACCACATATTCGATCACTGCTTCAACCAGTATAAGAACTTTTTAGTTTACACATTTTTATACCAAATTTCTAACTAAATCCTGAAGATGCATCTATATACACTTCTTCTTCTATGTCCCCATTGAGATATGTATTTTTTATATCCAACTACTGCAGTAGTTGCAAGTGATAGAAAAACTCCTATAGAATTAAATTTTACAACTGGAGTGAATATATCTTGGCAATTGATGCCATAAGTCTGAATGAATTCCTTGACAATTAGTTGAGTTTTATACCGTTTAAGAGAGCTATCAAAATTATACTTGACTATAAACACTCATTTACATCGACAATTTTCTTCCCTATAAGTGGATCAACCAAATCCTATGTGTCATTTTTTTTGCAGAGCTTTCATCTCCCCAAAAGTAATCTTCTTCCACTTAGAAATTTTCAGAGCAACTTGCACAATATTAGGAATATCCACACAAGACAATTGTGTGGTAAAAGCTCAAAAAATTGGTGAAGGATTTTCATATGACATAGAAGATAATGAATGTTGTGTGCAAGACCTCACTCCCTTACAAGCAGCAATGGGATGAATGGTATCCTTAAATTTAGGATTAGGGCTAGACTCGGGTTTAGGATTAGAAGACTTAGAATTTGAGATTGAAGTGACCTGATAATGAGGTAAAGTCTAAATGAGGATATTACCTGGAGGATTCATGGATTCTAGGCAACGCAAATGATTCATATACTCCTATTTTTAGTTGCCCTTTGTTGCGAATAGACAGTGTCAAACAATTCCAATATCGTAGTTCTTTTTCTGTTTTCTATTTATTTGTTGTTATAGGATTATGAGCATCATGCGATGACACTGTAGAAAGATATGAATCATCTTCAGCATATAAGAAACTCGCACATCGCCTGATATAATATATCTTGGATTTTCAGGTTGGTAATCAATGTTGGGGAGATATCAATTTGTGAGTCTTTGGTTTGAAGAAAGTCTTGAAAAATAATAATCAAATTTTTATTGTCCCTCCCTCCTTTGAAGATGAGTTGAAAAAAATGATTGTAATTCAAAAAAGATGATATCCATGAAGACGAACATTTTTTAGAAATAGTATCAAAATATTTATCACTTTTGAGTGAGAGCATAACTAACAAACAAACATTTTATGAATCAGGATTCAAATTTTCGTTGATGATAACTATGAATGTGAACAAATGCAATACACCCAAATCTCTTAAAGGTAAAAAAATGAAAGCCGATTTGTTGGGTAAATTTTATGAAAACATCAAAAGGTGTTTCAAAATTCAAAGCTCTATGAGGTGTTCCATTAATGAGAAATGTAATAGTAAAAACAGATTCACCCCAAATATGCTTTGGCAATGTTTTATAAATAGCAATGCCTAAGTTACANAAACATCAAAAGGTGTTTCAAAATTCAAAGCTCTATGAGGTGTTCTATTAATGAGAAATGTAACAGTAAAAACAGATTCACCCCAAAGATGCTTTGGCAATGTTTTATAAATAGCAATGCCTAAGTTACTTAAATAAGTGTTTGTTTTTATTTCAACCACATTACTTTGTTGCGGGTGTCGATAAAACAGATTTGATGAACTATTCTTTCAAAAAAATTGACCCAAATTATTTTTGAAATACTCTCGGATATTATCGCTCCGTAAGATTTGAATAGTTTTATGAAATTATGTTTGTACCATAGTATAAAAGTTTTTGAAAATTAATTTCACTTCAGATTTTTCTTTCATTAAATAGATTTAACTTGACGTTGTGTGATTATCAATAAAAGCAACAAACCATTTTTTTCAAAGTAAATAAGATGTTTACAAAGACCCCAGATATAAATATGAATCAGAGTAAAATGTGTAGTTGGTTTATAACATTGGGGAGGAAAAGTGCACGATGATGTTTGGCAAAATGATAGATTTCACATTGGAAAAATGAAAAATTTTATTTTTGAAATAAATTAGAAAAATAATTTTAAATGCTAGAAACTAGCATGAACTAACCTATAAAGCCATAGCATAATATCNAAAATGATAGATTTCACATTGGAAAAATGAAAAATTTTATTTTTGAAATAAATTAGAAAAATAATTTTAAATACTAGAAACTAGCATGAACTAACCTATAAAGCCATAACATAATATTGTTATCTTTAAAAATAAAATTTAAATTTAAACATGTACTTTAACATTGTTTATTTGTATCAAGTCCATCGATAAATAATAGAGTTCATCACTTTCCTAACACTGTCAATTATCCTTTCAGTGGTCAATTTCTGAAATTCATAACAAAAAGAGTAGAGNATTTGTATCAAGTCCATCGATAAAATAATAGAGTTCATCACTTTCCTAACACTGTCAATTATCCTTTCAGTGGTCAATTCCTGAAATTCATAACAAAAAGAGTAGAGAAATAGCTTGAAACTGATAATCAAAAATAATTTTGCTAATAGACAACAACTTACAAGACATATTGAGAACATGGAACACAACACAAAGCGTTAACAACGAGATGAGTTTGACAATTCCCATCCTGACAATTATTGAGAAGGAACCATCGACAATTTTAAACATTTATTGCCTACACAATGTCAATAAGATGAGAATAATTTTTAACAAGCAATCAAATAATAAGTTGCGCCAAGATCAAGTATCCAAGAATAACCTAATAATGCAGTGATTAAAGAGTTATCCTTCTGTGGTGAAGGGCAAGTCGGAGTTGGACATAATCTTGAAGATTGAAACAACTTGTGCATGTGTTGTAGTTACTGCTTAGTAAAAGATATTGCATCCGAATTGGTAGTATCAGTATTGGCATGGTAGATTCGACCTTCACATTTAAATTTTGGTTTCCAATTTACAGGTTTACCATGAAGCACCCAACATGTCTCCTTCGTATGTCTTGATTTTTTGCAATGCTGGCATCATTATGAATAGAGCAAATTGGTTTTGAAATTACTAGAACTAGCAGAAATTGTAGAATTTTTTTGAGCACCGATCATCGTTGACTTATACAGCGTCATCAGAGGAGAGATGATTTTGGTCGCAAGTAATTTTGGCGCTTAAAGCTGACTAGAGGAGATTGATAAGGGCAATTCCTGCGAAGAAGCTGAAGGGGTTGAAACAAATTGAGTATTTGATAGACATACTATCGATTCAGTTTAATTACCCAGCCCATGGTACTCAGGAACGGAAGCCTTCTCTGTCGAAACTAGATGAGGAACAAAAATAGGAACTAGTCCTCTTTCTCTCAAATTACATATTCCAATGGCGCAAAAGACCAAGAAAAAAAACAGCGAAGAAGAAGCACACCGAGAAACCCATTGTTGAATAAAAAACAAATGGTGAAAGAGAAAGATAAGGAAGCAGAGGTAGAGGAGAAAGTCCCTGCCAAAAAGAAGGCCTCCATTGAGAGCTCGACCTGCGCAGTTTCAAAGCTAGAGGAAAGACAGAAATTGGGTCTCTGAACACCACAATCCACTGATTGCCTTTCTTGCTGACCCAAATCGCGACTGTATCGTGAGAGATCTACTACGATCCGCACATTGCCTTCCCATTTGGCTCAAATCACAACCAAGAGGAACACGAAATCTGCAGAGGATCTCTCAATGGGATTAGGTCACCATTTTGAAGGTGAAGGTGGGCGTTGAAACCATGTAATTTTTTGGAGAAGAAAAATATTTATTTATCTTCAATTTCATTGAAAACAAATACAATATAAATAGATGAGGATAGCTCCCACATTAGAAATATAATAAAATCAGCAATAACTCTCTATGATAAAAGAAGAAAACATGAATTATGGCATACTTATAATGCTACATTTTAGAAATATGAAAAGCCTAATAATAAAATATACTAAAACAAAAACTTCCTAAAATTTCAACAAAAATCAATAGCATTTTGGCAAATATCATATAAGTATTTCTATCTCACATAATAGACAAATTCTTAGCATGAGATCTTGACTAGGTATTCCCTCTCTTGAGACAATAGTTGCAAGCGTGAATTCCTGGAGAGTACTTGAGAGCAGCAATGGTTCAATGACTTGTGTGTTGCGTATGGGATATTGGAGATTGAGATTTTTAAACAATCAGAGGGCCCCACTATCCTTCCATATATGCATGAGAAAACTTAAGGGTTGTGGCAAACTAATTATGGCATGGAAGAATGAGATGCATGTTGTTGTAGTTGGAATTTGGGAAGAGGAGTTCTTGACTTATTATTTAGCTTGTCACTGAGAAATATAACTTATAATTTGGTGAGATTTACTACATTCTTTCCTAATAGTTTTTGTAAGAAGACGATTCGATCTATTTTGCTACTCTATGCATTTGATGGTAACTTTATTTGTTCTCCTTGCCTAGTGAATGGAAGTCTTCTTGATCGAACCACATGCGTGAATTTATTTGTTCCTCCTTTTGTCGTGAATGGAGTTCTTCTTGATCAAACACATAACTCATGTTGTTCATGCTCTATGATTGTATTTATTAATCTATGCTACATTTGTGTGAGGTGCTAGTTTGTTTCTCCTAGGTTACTCTCTTTGATGCTCTAAAAGATTATTTTCTGCTCTCAAAGAGAGAAGTTTTCAGCCCTTATGTTGCAACAATCTTACATGTCACTATGATTGATAAAATACACATCATTATAAGAACAAGAATAATCTGTATTCTTTGGAAGAAGAAATAGTCAAGCCTTCTGACAAAGTCTAGCATTAAATAAATGTTTTCTAGTTATGAATTACAGTATTTAGTGCAAGCCAAAATTACAGGTCATTTTAAAAGGTTTTACGGATAAAGAATACTGCGAAGAAGAACAGTATAGCTAAATAACCCTGAAATATGCAAAATATAGAGAGTGAAAGACACCTTGCTCCATTGGTGCAAAAGGCATTCTTTTTTATGGCTAAATGATGTGTACTTTATTCCTCGGCCTGAAGAACCTTCTACAAAAACAAAGTGTATTAATATTTTTCATTCATGAAAGCTTTAATTGAAATTAGAAGCTTTGAAAATCACAAAAAAAAATGCAGTAGAAGAAATTCACGTTGCAGAAATGGAAGAAGCATGTTAGGTAAGTAAATACGGGTTGCTGAAAAATAGAATATAAAACTACTTCACAATTTCATGTTATGTTATGATCAATAAGATCAACATAAAATGACATTATTATCTAAGTCATGCAATGCTGAATGGTTAATGAAAGTTGCATATAATTGCATGTTCAAGTTTCTATTAACCCATGGTCCCGAAATCCAATTATGGAGTGAACACTAGAAGCACTGAAATAAATTTACAGAGTTATAGCATTTTAGATAGTTCTAATTAGAACAGCGAAGCATCAGGTACCAACTAAGGCCAATATATCAATAAATAGACAATATTTAACCTAAAAGCATACACTAATGTGTAAGGGCCGTTGTTAATCTAACAGGAACTTGTATGGTATTTCTAATTTTTATATGAAACAATTTTCCGCTCTCTCCAAGCTCTCAAAAATCTCCCCCATGTATGTGGATCCACAATGTTGGCTATCACTCCCCTCAACATTAACTATTATCAACCAAAGGCCTATTCAATAATGCTGAGTTTGCATGGGAGTCATCTGCATTTGCATCTTGCTCAAACACTATCGAAAGCACCAAAGATTTATGAAAATTTTAAAAATTGCAATACAATAGAAGACGGACGCCCATCAACCCAAAAACCTAAACAAACAGGTATTAACCACTACTGCTATATTAGGAACTCAAGTTTTTTTTTTTAATTTTAAAGTGAGATTATTCTCAACTCTTATTTGGACCTCCACATTTCACACATTATAATGGAGTGCACCAGTTCTACCATCAATCTCCTCAAATAGAAGCTTTTCAATAACACTTAATTTATTGTTAAGTTGGTTGTGTTGTGAAAAACGACGACAATAAAACGAAAAACAGGATCGAGAAAAATCGCAAAACAGAAAAGCACAGCGGAAACACACAAAATTATGCGGTTCTGCAAATTGTCTATGTCCACAGAGTTGCAGAGGATTTTATTAGTTTTGAGGATTACATCGTCGAATACTTCGACGTTTATAAGAAAGTCTCTCTCTCTTCCTCTCTCTCTCTCGTGAGCCACCTGGAGGAAGAACCAAAGCCACGCAAGAAGAAGACCTGCTTCTTTCTCTATCCTCTCTCCTCTCTTCTCTCTCTTACCCGGAAGCTACATNTTTCTCTCTCTCTCTCTCTCTCTCTCTCTCTCTCTCTCTCTCTCTCGTGAGCCACCTGGAGGAAGAACCAAAGCCACGCAAGAAGAAAACCTGCTTCTTTCTCTATCCTCTCTCCTCTCTTCTCTCTCTTACCCTGAAGCTACAGAAGAAGAATACCATGGAGAGAAAAAACCAAGCCTCTTTCTTTCTCTCTATTTCCGTGGTCAACACCCAGCACTAAAGCTTGCAGGTTGGAGAGAGTGTAAGTTTATGGGCTTTTGCAATTAGCTTACTTATAATAAGCTAATAAAGCCTGTTTAAAAAACCAATTACTGAACGCGGTAGAAGGTTACGCGGGACGCGGTTCCGTGACAAAGCAGATGGCGAGATTTCCTTTTGCCGANGGGCTTTTGCAATTAGCTTACTTATAATAAGCTAATAAAGCCTGTTTAAAAAACCAATTACTGAACGCGGTAAAAGGTTACGCGGGACGCAGTTCCGCAACAAAGCAGATGGCGAGATTTCCTTTTGCCGGCAAACCACAGAGGAGGCGGGAGACTCAAATGGAAGCCTAGGTGAAGCAATCAAGGAACGAAATCAAGGAATTAATTGGCTGCCATAACTGCTAATCTGATAAGTGGACCGGTCTCCACCNCACAGAGGAGGCGGGAGACTCAAATGGAAGCCTAGGTGAAGCAATCAAGGAACGAAATCAAGGAATTAATTGACTGCCATAACTGCTAATCTGATAAGTGGACCGGTCTCCACTAATCCTCAACAAGTTGTTTAGTATTCTTAGAGCATAAGTGCCAATACTAACCTTGACGATATCAAGTAATTAACGCCCAATATATTCATAAATATACAATCATAAACCCAAAAGTATATTTTAATGAATACAACTCACAAATAGTATTATTAATAATGTGGAAAATTATTGGTTTTTAAGTGGATCTCAATATTTCACCCTTATAAAAGAACACACAAAATCAACCACTAGTTACCTCAAACAAAAAATATTCAAAGCCATCAAGTTCCATACACTGAAATACTGAACCAAGTGGAGCATGTGTGAGTCATCTACTCATAAACATTACGCAATTATGGTAGAAAATATTAAAGACCTATGCGAGTCACAACCTGCAGGAAACATTTGATTGCAACCAAATCATTGGTTCCAATATCACATGTTAAGGAGAGTAGAACACCTAGGCTCTAAGTCAATCAAAGTATATTGGTAGATAAACATTCATCAACCCAAAAGCAAGCTGATAGATAATAATCACTACTAAATTTATAGGAAGTCTGCTCTTTAACTATTCTCAACTTTTATGGAAATCTGAATAGTTCATGTGCAAATAAAAATATGGTAAACATAGTCAATCTATTTTCTCAATAAGTTCACATCAGGGATTAGAACACAAGCATCCCACTAATATAAGTATTATTTTATGAGATAATATAGTAATTAAAAATGTTCAAGAACATGCATGAAAGATATAATAGAAAAAATGAATAGGCTAATCCTAACTATCAAAAGTTGCAGGGTTACCAATGAATATCACTCTTATAAAACAAAAGCACATATTATGCTTGCCTTATGATTATAATACATGAATGATAAGAAGAAAATGAAATAAAATAACTGAAACCATACTTGGATAATTTGGACATTTACAACAATAATTTGGACATATCCAACATAGATGATGAACTAACAAACAAGAATAAGGGNCGAGTCACAACCTGCAGGAAACATTTGATTGCAACCAAATCATTGGTTCCAATATCACATGTTAAGGAGAGTTGAACACCTAGGCTCTAAGTCAATCAAAATATATTGGTAGATAAACATTCATCAACCCAAAAACAAGCTGATAGATAATAATCACTACTAAAGTTATAGGAAGTTTGCTCTTTAACTATTCTCAACTTTTATGGAAATCTGAATAGCTCATGTGCAAATAAAAATATGGTAAACATAGTCAATCTATTTTCTCAATAAGTTCACATCAGGGATTAGAACACAAGCATCCCACTAATATAAGTATTATTTTATGAGATAATATAGTAATTAAAAATGTTCAAGAACATTCATGAAAGATATAATAGAAAAAATGAATAGCTAATCCTAACTATCAAAAGTTGCAGGGTTGCCAATGAATATCACTCTTATAAAACAAAAGCACATATTATGCTTGCCTTATGATTATAATACATGAATGATAAGAAGAAAATGAAATAAAATAACTGAAACCATACTTGGATAATTTGGACATTTCCAACAATAATTTGGACATATCCAACAGAGATGATGAACTAACAAACAAGAATAAGGTTGGATAAAATGAATGTAAAAATAGTGCGGATGAATGGAGAATAAGGATTCATAAAGCTAGCCCAAAATAAGATTAGGAAGAAGTGAAGGGTAGATATGGCTAGAAGTAGTGTAAGAAGATGTCCTTAAAAAATGTTATAATTGAATTCATTAAACTTATGCCAAAAAATTAGGATTTGACTATTGATAAATATTATGGATAGAATAGATTTAAAATATGATGTGATTATCCATTGGTGGTGGAATTTTGGAATTATCTAAGCTTAGGCAGCAGCCTTGGCTTTATCCACTTAGACTTATAGCGTGGCAATAGAATTCTATTTTGAATTTTGAATTGCTTATTTTGGGGGAAAATAGTAGTTCGAATCTCTCTTGCAACTTTTCTTGAAAAGCAATATGTATGAGCTCTGTTGAGAGATTTGTGAAACTTCGATGGTGTTTATTCCTTGTTTGTTTTAGTTGGTGGCATGCTTAGTTATTCTAACACTCAGCTACTGTGGCATCTAGATAATTCTCACAAAATTTGAGATTAACAAAGCTAAATTACCAAAATGAAATTCAAATTAAATCTAAAATTGATTTCTATATTTTATGTGGAGATACCAAAGCCATAAATAAAATCATGATTATATAAAATTTACTATACGTCATTTGGATAATATGCTAGATGAGATAATGGTGTTGTAATATTTTGTACGACTGATTTGAGAAGCGGATGTCACCAGGATATCATGAAGAACGGTGATTGGTAGAAAATTTCCTTTAAAATTAAAGATAAATTGAATGAACGGATAAGGATATCAATTTCATGAGAATAAAAAGTATATCTTATAGCCTTTTGTTGGAAAGCTTCTTATTGTTTGTTTTGATGATATTTTAATTTATAACAAGTTACTTAATAATTTGGTGCATCTTAAAAATGCATTTGAGATTTTACAAGCAAAGAAAATGTATTTAAACTTGAAGAAATATTATTTTGTAACTATATATGTGATTTTCTTGTGATTTATAGTGCCTTGAGATGGATTTCCTATTAATTATGATAAAATTAAAGTGATTAATCATAGACTAAAATCTACTAACATACATAAATATTCGAACTTTTCATAATATGACTATGTTTAATAAGCAAATTATAAAGGTTTTGGTATTTTTATGGCTCCAGACACAAATTATTTATATAAAAATAATTTTTAATTGACTAAATTTGGTATTGGGCTTTTAATATAATCAAAGAAAGATTGAAAGATGCAAATGTAGTTAAAATTTCTTATTTTAAAAATGTATTAAAGGTCTCTAGTGGTGCACATGAAGTATGTACTAGAGGAGTGCTAAGCACAGAAGATTTTACAACATTCTTCAGTGAAAAAATTTAATGAGGATAGACACAAATATTCAAATTATAATAGAAAATTCCATGTTATAATGCAGGCCCTTCAAATATTGGAGATACAATGGTTATCAAATTTTAAAATATATATGTTTTCAAGAGAAATTAGAGCAAAAACATGGTATATGTAGAGTTTCTAAAATCCATAATATTATGATAAATAAAAAAAAAAGTTTATTAATGCTCTGAGTTACAATCCTCTACATAAAATTACATATTGCAGGTGCTAATAGATTTTTTTGTAGAGATAAGACCAGTGTAATGGATGAAAATATGTATTTTTGGCTATGTTTGAAAATACATTTGGCATATTATTTTATAATACAGCATTTGCCAAGTTACTAGATGTAGAAAATATAATAAATGATTGAATACATCTCCACCAATTCCATAGAAACTCTTGGAAAGCTCTAATATGGAATCATGAACATCGATAAAGCATGATTCAATTTTTATAGTGATAGAACAAAAGGCATATTTCATACAATGTCATTAAATCACTCATAGATTTCACATTGCTAAACAATATTTTAATGAGGTCGTTAAATTACATGGTTTATTTAAAATAATTATTTTTTATTAAGATATATAATTCATTAGTTGTCTTAGATGATTTGGTCATATTAAGCGTCGACCATCTGATGATCCGATTAGAAGAGTAAAGGTTTTAGATTCGACTTATGTTAAGAAAAGCAGAGGAAGACCTAGAAAGACTTGGGCTTCTTATATAAAAAATGATTTTAATTTATTAGAACTAAATGAAAATATGACACTAAATAGGACACATTGGAGAAAAAGAATTCAAGTAGACGACCCCACATAGTGGGATTAAGGCTTTGTTGTGTTGTTGTTGTATATAGTATTCATTAGTAAATTTTGAAAAGCTCACTTAAATTTCTACCGCTTGCTATCAATAAATTAACAATCAAACTTAAATGGTAAATAGAAGCTTGAGAGAACAAAAATTTTATTAATAAAATAAATATTAGATTAAATTTGATATTACTTGTAGTTGTGTTTGCATATGATTCACGTACTTAAAAGTCTTAACAATATGAGTTTATTTGAGCTTATCATAAGGTATGAACCTAGAAAGCTTATAAATCTTATTGATCTTAAGAAATTTTTGCTTGAAAAAAATTACATAATCATCCAAACAACAAATGCATGATTTGCACTAGATATTTACAAAAAATTAGCTACTAATTATGACAATTACAGGTTTTTTCTTATGTGAGCAATAAAATATGTAGAATTCAATTAGCGTGATAAGTTCACAATGCTTCTAAATCTAAGAAAGCATCCAATTGGAATATTTATGAAATTGAATGCAACGATGGATGGACCTCTTAACATTTTGCAGCATTATAGTATTGATCCAATTTCCTAGACGACTAATTCAACCTTATTTAGCGAGCTTACTTTCGATTTTTTAATTTCTATTTTTTTTGCCTCTTACTGNATTTTGCAGCATTATAGTATTGATCCAATTTCCTAGACGACTAATTCGACCTTATTTAGCGAGCTTACTTTCGATTTTTTAATTTCTATTTTTTTTGCCTCTTACTTGTGAGTCATATCTAATCCTTCGCTAAATATTTTATTGAGATTTTCAACTAATATAGGGTCCTATTTGTAAATAGAAGTCTAAAAAAATTTATTAGTAAATGTTGTAAGGCTCTATATAAGCCCAAGTCATTAATGAATGGGTAAGTTTTTTTGAGCAAAATCATTTCAACTTAGTATCAGAGACCAACCTACCTCCTCCCGCTCAATCTGGAAACTTCTTCGACATCGTCCCCACGAGCCGAATCAGTATGGATTGTGTCATCTCGCGAAGCAGCAGCGACAAACAAGTTGGGATCGTGAAACAGCCGAGGCGAGTAGGGTTGGGATCGGCGTCGTCTTGACGAGGCAGTCGTAATCAGATGTAACAACAACTGCCTTGGCGAAGCAATTACGATCAGAGCTAACAGACATTGGGTTCAAACAGGGAGGCGGAGGTAGCTTAAGTGGGGTTCGTTGGCAACAATCCTGCTGTAGTCCCGTCATCCCAACACAGGGAGGTAGGCCTGGTATGGTCTTGATTGAGGTTTGGGAGTGAGGAAGGCAGTGGAGTAGGGCCTACATTTTTGGAGTTGCACTTGATGGCAAGGAGGCGAAGGATCAAAGAAGCTGTGGTTTTGCTTGCGGGGCAGAGGAGTTGCGGCTTCATGCGAGCTAAGGTAAAGCAGATCGCACAAACTTTATGAAAGGAAGTCGCGTGTGATCTGTGTGATCTGTGCTTGATCCTTGTGATTGATAAAGTCTGGAGACATAAATAGTGCGGGAGGTAAGGGATTGAAACTTCATGGAAAGAGAAATCCTAAAGTTCTGAAGATCTTCATCGGGCTCATACAGGGAGCTAGCCTCTTAATGGGAGCCAATACCTCAACACATGCTACAACGCAGGTGAAGCTAAATCTCCCTCCTGTGGATCTGAAGCTCGTTGGACTGGCCACGTATCTAAGTTGGTCACATCAGATTGAGGCTGCTCTAGTAGGGAAGAGATTCGAAGAATAACAGACTGAGGTCGAGCCAAAGAATAACAGTGTGAAAGGGTGGAGGACCACACATGCCTTCTTTTACACTTGATTACTAAACACAATGGTTCCATCAATTGTCTCATCAGTGAATGATATTCAAAATATGTGCGACATTTGGGCAAATCTGAAAAGAACCTATGCTGAGACTGAGAATCACATGAGGGTATTTCAGATTTAGCGTGATATAAAGGCAGTGGTACAGAATGATAGATGAATTCAAAAGTACTCTATAGAGTTTGAATGGTCGTGGCAAGATCTTGAAAACTTCTCACCTATGTCAAGTTGTGTTAAGTCGGGGTACAAGAAGGGGTGATCTATGCACAGAAGAGGAATATGTAGTTTCTATCTCATCTGAACCCGAACTTTGATTAGAGGAGATCGGTTCTCCTAACCTAGACAATGATCCCTTCAATGGATGAGGCCATCGCCAGGGTATTGCAAATGAATTGCATGAGGCTACACTCTGAGTCGAGTGGACTTCCAGGTACACGATCAGCTATAACTGCCTTACACTTAGGTATGATGGGTCCCTGGAGGGAGACCCACAGGTGCTACAACTGTGGAAAAGTAGAACACCCGAGCAAGGCTTGTCCAAAGCCACCCAAGGAGACAGAGACAAGTGGACTTGGATATTCTAAAGGCCAACGCCATAATCGTGGGGCCAAAAGGGTGGAAGCGGGGGCTACCAGACTAAGCTAATGATAAAAGAGAACGAGGGAGAANCTACCTACCTCCTCCCGCTCAATCTGGAAACTTCTTCGACATCGTCCCCACGAGCCGAATCAGTATGGATTGCGTCATCTCGCGAAGCAGCAGCGACAAACAAGTTGGGATCGTGAAACAACCGAGGCAAGTAGGGTTGGGATCGGCGTCGTCTTGACGAGGCAGTCGTAATCAGATGTAACAACAGCTGCCTTGGCGAAGCAATTACGATCAGAGCTAACAGACATTGGGTTCAAACAAGGAGGCAGAGGTAGCTTAAGTGGGGTTCGTTGGCAACAATCCTGCTGTAGTCCCGTCATCCCAACACAGGGAGGTAGGCCTGGTATGGTCTTGATTGAGGTTTGGGAGTGAGGAAGGCAGTGGAGTAGGGCCTACATTTTTGGAGTTGCACTTGATGGCAAGGAGGCGAAGGATCAAAGAAGCTGTGGTTTTGCTTGCGGGGCAGAGGAGTTGCGGCTTCATGCGAGTTAAGGTAAAGCAGATCGCACAAACTTTATGAAAGGAAGTCGCGTGTGATCTGTGTGATCTATGGTTGACCCTTGTGATTGATAAAGTCTGGAGACAGAAATAGTGCGGGAGGTAAGGGATTGAAACTTCATGGAAAGAGAAATCCTAAAGTTCTGAAGGTCTTCATCGGGCTCATACAGGGAGCTAGCCTCTTAATAGGAGCCAATACCTCAGCACATGCTACAACGCAGGTGAAGCTAAATCTCCCTCCTGTGGATCTGAAGCTCGTTGGATTGGCCACGTATCTAAGTTGATCACATCAGATTGAGGCTGCTCTAGTAGGGAAGAGATTCGAAGGATAACAGACTGAGGTCGAGCCAAAGAATAACAGTGTGAAAGGGATGAGTGGAGGACCACACATGCCTTCTTTTACACTTGATTACTAAACTCAATGGTTCCATCAATTGTCTCATCAGTGAATGATATTCAAAATATGTGCGACATTTGGGCAAATCTGAAAAGAACCTATGCTGAGACTGAGAATCACATGAGGGTATTTCAGATTTAGCGTGATATAAAGGCAGTGGTACAGAATGATAGATGAATTCAAAAGTACTCTATAGAGTTTGAATGGTCGTGGCAAGATCTTGAAAACTTCTCACCTATGTCAAGTTGTGTTGAGCCGGGGTACAAGAAGGGGTGATCTATGCACAGAAGAGGAATATGTAGTTTCTATCTCAACTGAACCCGAACTTTGATTAGAGGAGATCGGTTCTCCTAACCTAGACAATGATCCCTTCAATGGATGAGGCCATCACCAGGATATTGCAAATGAATTGCATGAGGCTACACTCTGAGCCGAGTGGACTTCCAGGTACACGATCAGCTATAACTGTCTTACATTAGGTATGATGGGTCCCTGGAGGGAGACCCACAGGTGCTACAACTGTGGAAAAGTAGAGCACCCGAGCAAGGCTTGTCCAAAGCCACCCAAGGAGACAGAGACAAGTGGACTTGGATATTCTAAAGGCCAACGCCATAATCGTGGGGCCAAAAGGGTGGAAGAGGGGGCTACCAGGCTAATCTAATGATAGCAGAGACGACGGAGAGATATGGGTGGTCATTACTGATGAGAATCATGAGCCCTTAGAGTTGTTAAAGCGGAAGCAATGAGCGACAGATGATGTGACTTAGGATGCATCCACCTTATCGTCATCAAAGGACTGCTACTTCTGTTCACTCAGCTAAAGGTACTCGTGATACACATGTTTTTGCCTATATATTTACTACAAGATCACCAGAATGGATGATAGATTATGATACATCTCAACATGTGACTGATTCTACCAGTCAGTTATCTTAATACACTCACCTAGAAGTTTGAGAGAGCATTCAGACCGCTGATAGTACAACACAGCATGTGGTTGGTAAAGGTACAACGAAGCGTACTAATTTTATGACTATGTCCAATGTTTTGCACGTCCCTTCCTTTTCAGTGAAGCTTTTATCCATTAATGTCATATTCCAACTAAAATGTGTTGTTTATTTGATATTCCTAAGGTGATCCTTCAAAAGAAGAGGACTGACCGGTGACTTGGGATTGACACATGGTATATTGGACTCCAGTGTTTGGATAGAGAGGGGATGGACTCAACCTTGACATCCATGGTAGAGAGTGTCGGAGTTGAAGGATCTGAGAGGAGTGTGGAGGGTCTGTCGCTGCTACATCATAAGTGCATGAAACATTCTTCATTTAATTTATTAAGTCGTTTGTATCTGTCTTTCTACAAAAATGCAAATAAATAGAAATTTGTGTGAGATGCCTGAGTTCGGTAATCATACTAGAAGCTCTTATGTTAGTTCTGATAATAGGAGTTCTTGTGTTTTTGATTTAGTGCGCCCAAATGTATGAGGACCTTGTTCTAAAATTTCGATGAATTGTTATAGTTATTTTATGACTTTCATTAATTGTTTTTCTCGTGTTACTTGGTTATATTTAATGAGAAACAAAAATTTGCTTGCTATAAAGACATTCATAGAATCATCCAGACTTAATACAGTGTAGTAGTGAAGTATTAAAATCTGATAACAGGATAGAGTATACCAACAAGACATTTGCGGAGTACCCCTGAACCCAAGGGATACAATATAAAACCATTTATACATACACAATGACACAAGATGGAGTAGCAGAGAAGAAAAGTAAACACTTTCTAAAGGTAGCCAGAAGCATGATGATCTCGATGAATGTCTAAAAGCATTTGTGGGGGAAAACTGTTTTGACAACCATTCAATTAATCAACAGAATACCCTCAAGGGCACTCAAGTGGCGATCTTCTTGCGAATTGTTGAAAGGAGAAAATGACGGGATCATCCCATTTAAAGTATTTTATTGTGTATGTTTTGAGAAAAATAATAGACCATTAATACGGAAGTTCAATCCCAAAGCTATGAAACATATTTTTGTGGGTTATTCTGCCACTCAGAAGGGGTATGATTGTTGTAACCCAATAGAGGAGATTTTTTGTGAGTATGAATGTGATCTTTACAGAAATTCGAACCATACTATACCTTGGAGGTGACCTCACCCTTTGATGACACGTTAAATGCTGGGGGATGAGGTAAGAGAGGGAGAGTAGTGATGGTGAGAGATTGGTATAGTGGGAACGATGCATTATTTCATTGTGTGGGAAGGATAGACTGAGGAAGAGTTGGAAAATGAGAAAAATGAGCCCAAAGGTGGTGGGACTCAAGCTCAAATGAAGCTGGGAGTGTATGCAAGGAGGAAAAAGTAGAATGAGGGAATGGTGTCGGATGTACCACTCGTGCTAACAACTCCCTTGTCCTGGCCTATCCCGACTCTTGATACACCTACACCATCCACCTCAGAATTAAATTACATAAGTGATATAATTCTTCTCTCTTCTGCTCCCACTCCAATAACTTTGAGGAAGACCTTCACAGCAATGCGGGCATCCTCCTGATTGTTATTCTCCGGATCATTTTTGTTTCTCACATGAAATTGCCCAATTTGTCTTATACTCTAACATAACACCTTTACATTGAGATTTTGTTGCATCTTTGGACACTGTCTCTACACCCAAATGTTGAAAAATAACTAAGGAGGATCCAAAGTGAAAAGCTGCAATGTTGGATGAGCTTGGTGCTCTTAATAAGAACAGGACATGGCTGCTCGCATTGCTATCAAAAGAAAAAAAGGGAATCGGGTGTAAATGGGTCTTCATAGTGAAGCATACCCTAGAAGAAAAGATTGATTGCTACAAAGTACAGTTGGTGGCAAAAGGGTTTCCAACGTATGACATCAACTATGATGAGACAATTGCAGCAATGACAAAGATGAGTATAGTCAAGACACTCATCTCTCTGACTATGAATGGTGAATGAAGATTACACTAACTAGATGTGAAGAATATGTTTCTTCATGGGGATCTGCTAGAGGAAGTGCATGAAGCAAATGGTGGGTAAGGTATGTAGATTGCGAAAGTCATTGTATGGTTTAAAACAGTTTTGAGCTTTTTTGACAGATTCAAGAAAACAATGGTACGCATAGGCAATTAACAGATCAATGCCGACCACAAAATATTCTTTCAACAACATGGTTGTCATAATACTATTATTGTTGTGTATGTGGATGATATGATTGTCATTGGGGGTGATGAGGGAGAGATTGCTCAGATGAAGGCAAGTTTTGGGGTAAAGGATATGGAACAACTTAGATACTTCCTCAGAATTGAGGTAGCTCGTGGAGCATAGGGGATTGTTCAATTTCAGAGGAAGTATGTGCTAGAATTGCTAAAAAAGACGGACATGTTGGGATGCAAGCCAACAGTTTCACCAATTGATCATAAGAAAAAGTTTAGCGCAGAGGTAAGAGAGTCGTTGATCGTGAGAGGTACCAGAGGTTGGTGAGCCTTCTCATCTATTTGAGTCACACTCGTCCCGACGTAACATTTGCAGTAAGTGTGGTGATTCGCTATATGCATGACCCGAGGAAGGGTCACATGAATGAATATATCAGCTTCTGAGATATCTGAAGAGTGCATCAGGGAAAGGGTTGATCTTCAGGAAGAATGAACATAAAAGCATTGCGAGCTACTGTGACTGACTAGGCGAGTTGTATGGAAGACATGAGATCCACATCTGGATACTGCATGCTCGTAGGGGGCAACTTAGTCTCTTAGAAGAGCAAGAAACAGTCAGTATTAGCGAGGTCAACAACAGAGACGGATTATAGGCCATGGCCTTAGAAGTTGCTGAGATGTTGTGGCTGAGAGCCTTATTGGCAGGACTCAAGGTGGACTAAGGAGCACATATGAGGTTGTGGTGTGACAACAAGTCGGCGATTAGCATCACCAACAAATGAGTGCAACGTGATAGAACCAAACATGTGGAGATTAATAGGTTCTTCATCAAGGAAAAACTGCATAGCGGACTCTGGAGCTAAGTCATGTAGCTACTGCAGAGCAACTGGCTGACTGCCTCACCAAGGGACTTAGCTCATTAGATTTGCCTGGGTTATGTGATAAGATTATTTTAGCAAAATCATTTCAATTTACTTCTATACAACTTATTTCCCGGAATTATTTAGATGATAAGGTTGAGTCAATAATGATAATTGATTTTAGAGGTATCAAATTCATTTTTTGAAACAAAACTATGTGTGATTATTCATGATTACTTGATAAGAAGAACATATTGTATATCCTAATTTGATTATTCCAAATGCTGAATTATGAGATGAATTTGTTTGAGAAATATAAATTTGATGGAAATATGCTTGTTTTTTCTAGTCAAAAGCATCGCATAAAACATTGATTTGGCTGAAACTTATTTGTTTTCTTTTTTATTTGGTTGGTTTATTTCTATTTATTATGACTCCTAAGAGATTTATTTTTATTTCCCAGTTTAATGTTATTTCATATGGCTTGACATAATTTAATTTTGATTCAGTTTAGAATAAGATTTCAATTGATCAAAGCAATTTTTCTTTTCAGATTGAGCAAATTGATATAGTTTGCTCTATTGGTAAAATTATCTCGGCTTAAGTGTTGGCGGTGGCCCTAACCACTTGGACCTATTGTGTAGTCTTGAATTCTATTTTTTATTTTTAACTTTCTAATTATAAGGGGGTAGTGATTATTTAAATCCATCTCTTGTAGTTTTCTTTAGAGTGTTGATTGCATATGGGTTTGTTGAAAAATTTCAAAATGTTGGAGTCACTTGTTCACTATTTGATAAGACTAGAGGCTTGCAAGGCTATTCCACAACTCAATTATTGTATCATGTCGATAATCCTTAGGTTAGAGATCGGCAAGACTGAAGTTTTGAAATAAAAATTCTACGGAATTTTAATTTAAATCCAAAATTAATTCTTATCTTTTCTTAGAATTTAAACATAATTAAGTCAAGCCAATGCCAAAAATATATACTAGCATATGGGNAATTCTACGGAATTTTAATTTAAATCCAAAATTAATTCTTATCTTTTCTTAGAATTTAAACATAATTAAGTCGAGCCAATGCCAAAAATATATACTAGCATATGGGATAAGAGTTTAAAAGTAATTCTTTTGAGATATGTAATTGAAGACTTTTTGCCTAAATAATTTTTTCTTTTTAGTTTCAATCTATGGAGTGCAAGATAAAAGAGAAATTCTTTTGAATGCATTGCAGGTGTAAGAACTTTATCCTGATGGAAGTCACCAATATGTACCAATGTGAGCCCTAATTTTTTCTTGCTTTAGTAATATCATTCGTTGTTTTATTTCATTTGCATAATTTGATCGTTATTTGTTCAGTGCTCTTGATTTTGATAAAAAATTGACAAGTCAAAATCTAACATTTGGAAATTGACTTCAATTGCTTGCTTTTTTTACATGATTGAGTTTTACTTGTAAAATTTATTCAACTATTTAAATTAATTTACTACCCACTGAGTTATAATTTTTGTATTGTCTAATTGCTTTAAAAGAAAGCAATCAATTGAATTATTTGGTGACATGATATAGGAATCCTCAATTTCCTTTGCTTATGTTCATATTATCATTATATTAGCCACCTTAGTAAACCTTAAACCCGAGTCATCCTGCATAAAAATGTAAACATATTTAAATGCATTAGAAAATGTCAGTCCATTCATAAAAAATCGAAATGGTTATTACATATGAAACATCTAGCAGGCCTTTTGATCACATTATCACATCATACGAACTAAGAACTAAAGGCATCACTCAAGTACACATTCTTAGTCATGCTCAACACTTAGAAGCTTTTGAATGTTTGGCAGATAATGATGTTAAACAAGTAAGGCCAATTCCATAAGACAATTTACTTAGTTATTGGAATTCCCTTTTGCTATCGGTATCTATTTGATAGCTAATAGGTTGCAGAAGTTAATATACTAGTAGAGTTAATTACGGTGTAACACCACTGCTAAAGCGTCCATCAATTTGCAAAACTATAAAAGATCAGAAAAAGGCATCATTGTTCTGATTATTTTAATCTTCAACTACTTTCTACCCCAAAAAAAAAAAAAATGATCAGGATAAAGTGCCAAGATTTTCCCCTTTTTTTTGTTGAAGGAATTTTGGGATCAATGGAGTCAGTGATGAATAAGATGCCATAGAAGCTATGAGAATGAGGCAAAGTTCTGTGGGCTCACATTGGTACATATTGATTTTACTCAATAAAAGAGCATCGTTTCCATAAAACGTCGAATAATGAATCAAAACCAGTCCTATATCAATAGATTTTAAGACAAATCATCCAGATAGATAAATTTCAAAAAGTGTTATCAAATTAATCGCTGAAAAATCAAAACCCAAAAGACCTCCGAAGCACCCAACGAGCACAAATTTAAAAAAAAAAAAAAATCAGATTAGCGCATCAAAGATACCTCAAAAGAACTGAAATTCCGCAACAGGCGATCAAATCAATACTCCAAACCACCGGTAAAATTGCCGCCTGCCGCCCTCTGTATACAGTAAGAACATTAGGCAATACAGACAATTTCAAGCGAAGCTGATCTCCAATAAATCGCAAAAGAAAGGATAGAAGGACTACTCTTTTTAAGTTTTTTAATCGGAGAAGACGATTCGTTGAGGAAGCGATTTCCTGCTCACTTTCTTCCTTTTTATTTTCCACGAAGCCAATCCTTTTCCATCCTGACGGCGATATTTTTTTTTTCAATTAAATAATTTTCAATATATTGCATCCTATAATTAATTATTTATGTAATTAATGGGACGATACTGGTCAGCGCTCGTCTTTAGCGTTTGCGTAGTGCTCTGAGCAGCTAATTGGTGACTGATTATTTATTTTTAAAATTGGTTGATAAAATTCTCTAGATTTTTAAAATTTACATAATTAAAATGTAATCAAATAAAGTTAAAAGAAGTATTTCTATTTTATAATTTTTTTTATTAGAATATTCATCGGTGATTTAAGTTTATAACACTTACTTTTAATTATTAAATTTACATCATCTTATCTTTGCCCAAAAAAAATGAGAATTATTTTATTTTTTTAAGTTAAAATAGTGATACTTTTTATTTGATAGGTGTTGGACCATAAATTATCTTTTGAATCACATCCAAGGAATAAAACGTTAATCACAGAAATGAAGAAAGAAAGAAGATTTGAACATTCTTTATATTTTTAATGAGAATTCCGTTCGGAGTCCCCATTCTTAGAAATAATCCTCCTATTTATATTTCATAGATAGGATCTGATAAATTATATGGTTGTCCCCATTTAAAAAAAAGGACATTACTATAATTAATGTGTCATTACATTTACACATTTGTAACTGAATTACATGTTTAATTACCCCGTAACCACTGTTAGTGTCACTAGATTTTTATAACTGCCTTAAACATTATTTTACATTTGTACCTGCCCATTTTGGTTGCTTGAAATTCGTTTGGTCAGCCATTCATTAAGCCGAACAAACATCTTTTGGTCTACTTAATGATCATCAATTGCTCATTCTGTGGAGACTGAATATATAGGCACATCATTTTTGGGTAGAATTGTTTCATTAGGTAGAGGGTGAATCACCGTAATCTGACAAGTGCCTACCTTCAATCTATGTGTCTATATTGAAGAACCTCATCCTAGGCGACTGCTCGGTTTCACGACGATAGTCTCTGGAAAGTAAGTGCTTACTTGGCCGTGTAGTGTTTTTCGGATCGTTCATTCTCTTCTTTCGGTCGGCTTATGAGATTGACGAATCTTATGGTGAAAATCTATATTATTTATGTCTCCAATCACCTCCTCGAGATTCGTGTTATTTTTCATAATTAGTTCCCCGATTCTCTTACTTCTTAAAAAGTGACGCTAACATAAAAATAAGAGAACTAAATAACATGAATGTTTATATAATGAGTAATAAAAATCAACTTAAATTACACAAAATTAATTTTCGTGCCCCTTTTCATATAAATATAGTGCAAAGTGTGTTTCTCTTTTTTCTCATTTCTCACATCTTCTTCTTGTGAGTCATTTAGGCGAATGAATATGTCAGTTGCCAAAAAGCCAGTACGTGAGGAAGCCTTACAAAGGCCTTTGGACTTCCCATTTTAGAACCTGCCCCACAAAAGACGAAATAATAAGGAAACCTGACAGTTTTCACTCAATCCTTAAGAAAATGGTGGGTGAAGAAACACAACCGACAAAGAAGAGGAGAGGAGATGAGAAAAAACAATCGACAGAAAATGACCATTTGAACCGATAAAATAGTTAAATAACCAACTGCAAAAATGTTGTGTGTGGAAGAGGTTGGTGAATTATTTGACTTAATACCACTTCTAACAAGTTGGAAGGGAGGAGAGGTATTAGACCCTCTACCGCTTCATGAGCGTCCGACCCAATTACTGTCTCAAGAGGGAGAACTCTCGGGGGGCCGTTATGCAAGTTCCGCCACTTGACTTCAGTCTGCTTCTACCTCCAACTCTAAAGAATACTCAAGGTGATGCTCCTCCTAAAACAAATGATCCACTCTATTTCTTAGCCGAGAAGCTATGCGAACCGAGGCTTCACTAACAGAAGATGTTCCTCCTTCACCACCGATCGAGAAAGATTTTAATGTGCTACTCTTTCTCTCATTGCAAAGAGCTGCCTTACATAGGAAATAGACTGATTGATTGGTAACTCTGTGGTTCTTTTTCATCTGACCTCCTCATTTACCTTCATAACATCATCAATTATTACATAGAATATTGTGGACATCATTCACTCTCAACCCTTATTGGCGGAACGCAAAATCGAGTCAGTGGAGTACACTAGTATTTTTTATCATGTTGCAGAAAAAGGTGTATCTAATCTAGTGCCTCCTCTATTTTTAACACCTCTTTCAGCTGATCTAGAGAACTGACAGTCGCAGGGAGTCTCATGGGTCGTTAGTTCGCTACAAATACAAGATCGTAAACTCCCTTGCTCTGGCTGCCAACCTCTAACCAAAAGCAACAGTCTCGAATCTTTGGGAGGAGTTGACAGTTGTGTATGAAGACATGGTAGTTCTTTTGACCCAAGTTGCTAAGGTGGAGGTCCTTCGGGCCAATTTTGCTGACATGGAAACACTCCGGGTCTAGGTGATGGATGTGGAAGCTCTCTGAGCTGAGGTGGCAACCCTATGGGGTGAACTGACTAAGTTTTGGGTGGTCAGTTCAATTTATCATGTGCGTGTCGAAGAAGAAAAGATAGAGAAATATAGATTTGTGGGGCAAGCATTGTACATGAGTTTAATGAACTGGGATTTGGTCATGCCTGTGGCGGTAGATGATACACCTAAAATATATAGTGCTTTTAAAAGCATTTTTATACATATTTTTTAGATATTGCACTTTAATGGAAGATGTTTGTGTGTTTTTCTTTCAGGTACAAGTAAAAAGGTGAAAATGATAAAATGAGTGAAAAATGATCAAACTTGGAGCAAAGAGGTGAAAATTGTGCTAAAGTGTTTTGGCGCCTAAGCGCCGATTAAACAGAGAAGAGCGCGCCTAAGCGTCGGAGGCCCCGCGCTTAAGCGCCAGAGGCAGTTATTTGGCAGTTTTCTTCATTTGACTGAATTTTGAAAAGGTATTTGAGGCGCCTATTAGCTAAAGAGGGTGGTATGACCACTATAAACAAAAATTTTATTGAAAGACTTGAGAAAGNTTTTATAACATAACTTCTTATATTTTATCTTTTCTTGCACATTATTATTCCACCACCAACTATTTTTATTTGGTGGTTTTCTTCATTTGGCCAAATTTTGAAGAGGTATTTGAGACACCTATTAGCTAAAGAGGGTGGTTATGACCACTATAAACAAAAATATTATTAAAAGACTTGAGAAATGAGGCATCCTTTGGAGAATACATCAAATTTGGACACATTTTGAAGAGTTTCCAAGGCACTTTTTAGAGATTTATAAAAGAAGAAAGTTAAGACATTTTTGAGTGGGTGCTTGAAGAGGGAAAGAGTACTAAGTCTTGAGAAGATCTTGGAGAATCTTGTGGAGAGATTCAGGCAACACAAAATTTACTTTTATCCTTTTTTTTTTAGTTTTATTGTGAGAGTCAAGATTCAGGCACCACAAAATTTACTTTTTTTCCTTTTTGTTTTTAGTTTTATTTTGAGAGTTTAAAGTGATATAAAAGAGAAGAGATTCAAAGGAACTTCAAGAGTTTGGTGAAGGATTTGAGATAAGTTTTTATTTTTTGTTTTGAACTACTTTTAGTTTTAATCGAGACTTCTTATTAGTTTGATAATGATTTCTACTTTTAAACTAAAGCGTGGTTTTATTTTATCCATAGATTCTGAGTAGTTTTCTTTATCTTTCTCCTTAAAATGATAAATAATTAAAGTGTTGGATGGAAGTTGTGGAGAGTATTGATCTTTAATGTTGGAAGACGTTGTGATGATTTAAATCCATGAACTTCATTTTCTTCTTGATTTGACCTATCCATATGTTAAAATTTGTTGTGAGAACATGTAAGAATCAGGCTGATATTGTCTTAGTCAACAATTGGAAAGAATTACATGAGGTTGTATGAATGAGAATGTAATTTATATGATTTAGTGCAAACAAATAGGGAAATAATCATTGAAGGGTGTAGAGTTAGAGGACTTTAATATGATAGGTTAAAGCCCCCAACTTGATTTATTATTTTAAGTACTGATATGAGATGTTAGCCCCCAGGTGGAGGGAATCGAGGGAACTCTAGAGTGAGAGCTAGTATCTTCACCGGATGTTAGCCCTCAGGTGGAGGGAATCGAGGGAACTCTAGAGTGAGAGCTAGTATCTTCCCTATCTAGCCTGTTAGCCCCCAGGTGGAGGGAATCAAGGGAACTCTAGAGTGAGAGCTAGTATCTTCCCTGCTTAGCCCCCAGGTGGAGGGAATCGAGGGAACTCTAGAGTGAGAGCTAGTATCTTCCCTGCCTAACCGGTCTTCAGAACTATTCAAACTTTAAATTAGTCAATTTTCCTTATAGTATCTATAGTAAGGGTAAAGAATATAATTTGCATACTTTCACAATAGAATTCCTATACTTATTACTAATTCATGATAAGGAGAAAGGTATTTTCAGTGCTTTTCTTTTACATAAACTCAAGTTATCTTTTTAATTTGTTACTGTTTTTGTCAAAATATCAAAAATACCAAAAAGATTTGAATTTTAATTACAGCGAATACATCTCTAGTTTAAGTAATTGTCTATTTAAAATAGAAAGTTTGCTCTTCAATGGTGCATATTGTGTATTTCCCCGTGGGTTCGATATTCAGGTCTTAACAAAAAGTCCTATATTATTTGATAACGATACGTATACTTGCGTAGTATCCCAATATATATAAATTAAAGAGTTAAATTCTTATTTTCTTCAGGATCAAGTTTTTTATTATGTTGCAAAGTAAGGAAATATAAGTGAAAATTGTAATTAAAGACATTGTTATACTGTTGCATATAAACAGTCGGGATCAAGTTTTTGGCGCCGTTGCCGGGGAAATTAATAAATTTAAAAGCAAATTTCTACTTTTAGAAATTCTTATTTAAACTTTAACGATTATTGTATTTTATTTAGTGTGTTTTATTTTATTTTTATTTTAGGTTATTGTATGCGTAGTTCAGATTCTGAAGGACTAGTGCCCTACGATTCTGAATTAGAGAGAACTGTTAAAAAAATCAAAAAATAAAAAAAAAATCAAAAATCTTGAAAAATCTAAAAAAATTACAGAAATGGCAAATCAAAATGTCAAAATATTGAAATTCATCAAGAGTTTAGACCTTTAAGAGATTATGCCAACCCTACTATAGATGAACTTCACTGTAGTATTTAAAAACCTACTGTGGTAGCTAATTCATTTGAACTTAAACCCGCTATTAGTTTGGGGGATCAACAACTGAAGATCCAAATTTACATCTTGCCAATTTTCTAGAATTGTGCACTACATTTAAATATGATGGTGTATCAGATGATGTCATAAGGCTGAGGTTATTTTCTTTCTCACTGAGGGATAAAGCTAAGATGTGGTTGAATTTGTTAGCACCTGGATCTATCAGAACTTGGGGTAATTTAGCACATAAATTACTTGCTAAATATTTTCCACCATCGAAAATTGTGAAGCTTAGAAATGATATTATATCCTTTAATCAGTTTGAAGGGGAATCTATTTATGAAGCATGTGAACGATTTAAAGAACTCTTAAGAAAGTGTCGACACCATGTTATACCAGATTGATTAATAATTCAAACTTTTTACAATGGATTAGTTGGATCTCTTAGATCTATTATCGATGTTGCTGCTGGTGGTTCATTGATGTCAAAACCATTTCATGATGCTAATGCTTTAATTGAAGAAATGACTAACAAAAATTTTCAATGGTCTTCTGAGAGGGTAAATCTAAAAAAAAGTAGCCAATATTCATGAATCTGATGCATTTACTATGTTAGCAAATCAAGTTGCTGCAATTTCAAGAAAGTTAGACCAATTTGGAATGAATTTTTCTCAACCAATATTCATGATTGAAGAGAATTCATTAGGCCAAATGGTAGAATCTCAAGCATCATTAGAAACTTTGAATGACATTAATAACAAGCAGAATAACCTATATTCAAATTATTATAACCAAGGTTAGAAGAACCATCCCAACTTTAATTGGAATAATACTACGGGTGATAATAATCAGCAATGAGGGAACAATCAAAGAAATCCATTGAGAACTGGAACAACCAAGAGAATAATAATTATAGATCTACTTATCCTCCAGTTTTCAACAATAATACACAATTTAAGGAGAAGAAGTTATCTATAGAAGAAGTGGTGTTACAAATGGAAAATCAGTTACAAAGTCAAGGAGCTACAATTAGAAATATTGAGAATCAACTCAGACAAATTGTAAATTCATTAAGTAATAGATCCCAAGGAACACTTCCTAGTAATACTGAAACAAATCTGAAAGACCAGAATAAAGAGCAAGTAAAAGCTGTTCAACTTAGAAGCAGAAGAGAATTGGAAGGTAGGATTAAAAAAGAAACTGAAGTAGAGAGAGCAGGAGTTGAAGAATCAAAAGAGGACGCTCAAAAAGATTCTGAAAAACCTATTTCTCCACTTAAAATTGAATTAGAAAAACCACCACCTCCATTTCCTCAGAGACTTTGTCAACAGAAGTTGGAAAAGCAATTTTCAAAATTTATGGAGATTTTTAAGAAGCTAATAATTAATATTTCATTTGCTGAAGCCTTAGAACAAATGACGAACTATGTATTGTTTATGAAGGATATTCTCAACAAAAAAAAGAAGTTTGAAGATAATGAAACTGTTGTACTTAGTAAGGAGTGCAGTACTATAATTCAGAAGAAGCTTCCTGAAAAGCTTAAAGATCCTGGTAGCTTTACAATTCCATCTGTAATAGGAGATAAATTTTATGGAAAAGCTTTATGTGATTTAGGTGCAAGCATTAACCTTATGTCATTATCAATATTTAAAATATTGGGACTAGGAGAAATAACCCCTACTACTGTAACTCTACAGTTAGCAGATCGTTCAATAACGTACCCCAAAGGAGTTATAGAAGATGTCCTAGTAAAAGTGGATCAATTTATCTTTCCTGTTGATTTCATTGTACTGGATATGGAGGAAGATAAAGAGATACCTATCATTTTGAGGAGATCAATTTATCTTTCTTGTTGATTTCATTGTGCTAGATATGGAGGAAGATAAAGAGATACCTACCATTTTGGGGAGACCTTTCCTAGCCACAGGAAAATGATAGATGTGCAAAAAGAGGAAATAATAATGCTTGTCAATGATAAAACTGTTACTTTTAACATTTCAAGATCATTGAAGTAGTAACCCTGAGTGCCACGACGAGACTCTAGAATGAGCACTGTGGAATTGTAGGGGTGAAAAGGAATTAATATGTTAAAATTCAGAAACCTGATCATATTTCACTGTTGATCATACTTTAATAATTTGATCTAGATATCTACTATAAGAAATCATAAGATCTAGAGATAAGCGTTATAAGATCGAGGGTAGGCGGATCTCATGAGCTAAAATCAATTAAGAAGTTGAAAAGAGAATATTTTTTATTATATAACTAAGTTATGAAACTTTGAAAGGGTAAGCCTGAGGCACTTTTTCACATTATCGCTTGTCTCTTACTCCTGTTTTTATGAACGATTGGATTCAATCTTCTACATCTTCCGACTATAAAGCTGCACTTGCTGCAACTAACTCTCTTGAACCACCTGCTCTTGGTTTTGTTAATCCAGTTGAAGCCAGGCAAAACACTGCATCTGGTTTGAGCGCCATAACAAAATAGAATAGCAAATTTATTAAGTAATTGATCCCAAGGAATACTTCCTCATAATATTGAATCAAATCCAAAAGACCAGAATAAAGAATAAATAAAAGCCGATCAACTTAGAAGCGGAAGAGAGTTGGAAGGTCAGGTTCAAAAAGAAATTGAAGCAGAGAGAGAAGAAATTGAAGAATCAAAAGAGGACGCTCCAAGAGATTTTGAGAGACCTATTTCTCCACTAAAAATTGATTTGGAAAAACCAACAGCTCCATCTCCTCAGAAACTTCGTTAGCGACCTATTTCTCCACTAAAAATTGATTTAGAAAAACCACCACCTCCATTTCCTCAGAGAATTTGTCAACAAGAAGTTGGATAAGCAATTTTCAAAATTTTTGGAAATATTTAAGAAGCTTACAATTAATATTCCATTTGCTGAAGCCTTTAAACAGATGCTAAGCTATGTAAAGTTTATGAAGGATATTCTCAACAGGAAAAGGAAGTTTGAAGTTAATGAGACTGTTGCACTTAGTGAGGAGTGCAATGCGATAATTCAGAAGAAGCTTCCTGAAAAGCTTAAAGATCCTGGTAGCTTTACAATTTCATGTGCAATAGGAGACAGATTTTATGGGAAAGCTTTATGTGATTCAGGTG
>JXCR01092529.1:0-20988 GCA_002079205.1 Phalaenopsis hybrid cultivar | reverse complement strand
AGTTCTTTATTGTGCATCTCTCTGATAGCATCCTTCATTGCACGTCTGTCAGCAAAAGCCACAAATCCAAATCCACGAGGCCTCTCTGTATCTCTTTCAACCATAATCTGCGAGTCCATAACCTTGTCAAATCAGCTAAACACAGCATCGAGATCCCGTTTCGTGGTTTCCCATGACAAACATCAAACAAAGATATGTGCCCCCTCCTTGCCAAACATCGCTGAGAAACGAAGTGCGACGGTTGAGGCCGGAGACTTCAAGACGAGAGGTCTTTCGGTGAGCCTAGAAGTGAAACCCTACTCTCCCCAGCTAGAGCTACTAATCGCGAATGAATCACGATGATGAAGCAGAAGAAAGAGAAAAATGCAAGTTTTGGGTCTTTGTACCTCAAGAAATTTGAGTTACAATCTTTGTACCACGTGATCCCAATGTTGAATCTTGTTGTTGTTCTTTCATGACGCGATCCTATCCTTGCCTTCTCAGCTAGCATGCGATCGACACGACAAGGCAGTTGAGATCCATCTACATACACCGCTCGGGTCTCCACATTGTCAATCCCGACCCGTCCAAGTTCAATTGAGAAGCAATGGCGATGTTGGCTTTGATAACATGAAGAAATAATTACTTCGATAAAAAAGCATATTTCCTTCATTCATGAGTTGGTCTTCCATACAACCTTACAAACTTTTTACAAATAACCCTTAGACTTCTTTTATATTTCCTATTTAGAATTAGTCCCCTCAAAATAAGATACAAATCTCAACAATACAAAATTGCATTAAAGATCAGAATTAAATTAGTAACCTTTTTAATGGTTATGAAAATTCTTGTAAAAGATATTCGAGTGATGCAACTTGGTAGGGGTGATCATTGTGATAATATAAAATAAAACAGCATAATTCAATTGGTTAAGTTCAATTTGAAATAATAAGTTATGCTTTTTATAAAATTTGGTATACTCTGATAACTCAATTTCAATTCATTTTTGCTTCCAAAAAACCGACAAACAGAAAAACTAACTATTAATTCCAAATCAACAATCCATGAATATAGTTTCCAGACTATGTTTTGGTTTCGAGAATATTTAATTTATGAAAGATAGGTTAAAATCCAATTCAAGCAAGTTTGGTTTTGGCATAACCAATTTTGATGGTCTGATTTGATTGAATTATGAATTAACTTCAGGTATAAAGTTTTCCATTAGGGGAAATTTAAAACCAAATGTTTTAGCCAATCCAGCGAGTATAAACCAATAAAATGCACACCCGATCTTCATTTATGTTATTTACATTTGACAACTCTTACAAGTGAACTAAAGCAAAATTTGAAAGTTTAGCATAAATGAAGATTTTGGAAGATAAGTGGCTTGAGATTACTGGTATATGTGGGCTCCGAAAATTAATGACTGCTCCCCAGTACAACTTTCTACAATTATTTTATTTTTTTGTTTGTTGAGAGAGATTTGGAGGGTCAAATTTTCAGAAAGCATATCGGATTGTAGATAAGACACTACCCAAAGACTTCGCCTTATTTTGCAAGGACTTTTTGATATGTGGTTCTAGGTTTCACATAATCACGAGCCTCTATGATTAATTACCCCTCACAATAACAGATGAGCACATTTGATTAAGGTTAGTAATTAAGAATTGAATATTTAACATATAATAGCAGCATAAACACGAATTTAGTTGAAAATTTATTACCTAAAATTTAAAGCAGAGGGTGGGGGAATAAAGACGAAATCCGATCAAAATCATGGTTTCACTATCATGGGTCGTCGTGGTCCCTGATCTACTTAGCCAGAGGAGGTAGTCGACTTAACCTGACAGAAGGATTCTTGTCAACGGTCATGGGTTTCATCGTCCAAGAGATCCTTGTAAATTTGGAGTTGATGTTTGTCAAAAAAGAGAAATTTAAGTCGACCTTAGCTAACAGAAGACTTTATGTCAACCNGGATTCTTGTCAACGGTCATGGGTTTCATCGTCCAAGAGATCCTTGTAAATTTGGAGTTGATGTTTGTCAAAGAAGAGAAATTTAAGTCGACCTTAGCTAACAGAAGACTTTATGTCAACCAATTGTACCCTTATGATTCACAAGCCATTTGGCGGTGAAACCACGCGAACAGAAGACTCGGATCACGTCTTTACTCGCATGTGATTGCTTTGATTGTGAATATAGAGGTGCATTTAATATGACATTCATTCTTTGTGAGCTAAAATCAATCAAAAATTCATCACCCTAGACAAACTATTGCAGAGATTGGATGAGATTTGTTTTAAGTCATAAATGATTTATTTTAACTTCAATAGTTGATTGATGAATTTAAAAAATTTTAATTTAAAAGAATGACCTCTCCGGTTCAAGGAATTTAATATTTAAAGCTTCTATGAGGATTCAAAAGTTCCCCAAAAAATGGGTCTAAATGCTAATGATCAACATTGATGATAAAATAAAAAGTACTGAACTAGAATAAGGGCAAATAGTTGCAAAAACTTCGTTTGCCGAATTCCTATGTATATATACTCAACTTACAAGCGCTTGAGTAACAAAAATGATCCAACGAATAGAGGTATCTCTCCAGTTATACCACAGTTCCTTACGGTTCTGCACAATTATATTTCAAAATAATAGTCACTCAAAAACAAAAAGAAAGATTTACAAGCATATCACTCAATTCTTATGTATTTACATATCTAACATCTGAACTTCAAGTTTTACAATAAAGCCACTTTGCCCATGCAAAAATTGGTGTATCTCACTATTTAAAAGTTAAAATAGTGGTATTTTTGAAGTGATATGAAGGATTTGGGTGGCATAAATGTAAAATAGTAAATTTAAATATTAGATATGTAAATACATAAGAATTGGGTGGTAAGCATGCAAATGCCCCAAACAAGAAATATATATCAGAGTTCCGCAGCACAAAATTACTAGAGAAACAGAAATGCTTACAGGTATTGCAACTGTTGCATACCCTCCATCTGTGGAAAAGCAGAGTTTCCCGTAACATCACTGATCCGCCTGCAAAGTGTAAGTTGTAGAAATATCATTTGAGGTATGGCAAAAGATTCAGTATCAATGTTATGTAAAATAAAGTGAAACATATAAACAAAATGCAGAATAACGTATAACGGAATCATTGTTTACAAGTCATTTAAGTTCTTTAAAAGTGGCATTCCACTAGGAATAGGTCCTTTAAGACCACTAGCTTGAAGATCTCTGCAAAACACAAAAATTATGGGGCATTTTTGAGAGATTAGCGCTGACAAATTCAGGTTAAAAATGCTAAAACACGAATTTAGTTGAATAAAGAAAAATTGCTAACATTCTCTGAATCTGTGTCCAATTTTGAATGAACTGTGGTATTTTTCCAGTAAAGTTGTTACTCCCAATCGTACTGCAACACAATTATCCCTCAATAAATTTCAATCTATTTGAATTAAAATATATTGTATTACAAATAAGTTTACCACTTACAAATATACCAAATTTGAGAGGTTAGCAAAAGTGTCTGGCAATTCTCCAGTAAATGCATTCGCCGAGAACTGCCTGCAGAATAGAGGTGTTTGTTGCTAAAATTTACATCTAAATATGAATTTGATGAAAACTAAATCAATGATAGGGATTGAAGAATATTTGAAAAAGCCTTACATATTCTGTAAATTCCGAAGATAACCCAGCTCCTTGGGAAGAGGTCCTGTAAATTGATTTGATTCGAGTGCTCTGGCCAAAAGAAGTTAACAAAACAATTCATGAACTTGTTAACCAAGAAGAGAAGAAATTAAGAATAGTATAAATAATATCAAATTACAGAGTTTGAAGCGTCGTTATGTTTCCGATCCATGAAGGAATTTGCCCTGAAATACTATTTCCAAGAAGAGAACTGCATTATAAATTCCATGATTAGTCAGAAAAACCCACCAATTTCCTCCATTTCCTCAGCTTAAGTATTAAAATGTTGACCTACACATTCACCAGCGAAAGAACAGCCCATTCATTGGGTATTGTTCCACTCAGGAAGTTGCGGGTGAGGTCACTGTGCAAAAATATAAGCTCCTCTTAGTTCTAGGTTTTCGACAAACTACAAGGGTTAGTCAGACTGTTCCATCAATAATCCATTAGGAAGGCATACATTTCTTGAAGGAATGGAAGCGAAGCCATTTGAGGTGGTAGAGTTCCGACTAGATTTTGAGCCTTGAGCACACTGAAAGCGCAAAATGGAACACTTAATCAAAAAGCTCTTCTTCAATTAGCACCTTCTAGGTAAAAGATTTATTTACAAATAAATGAAAAAAATGAAATGATTTTGGAACTGAGAGCTTGAATGTTGAAGCATTAGTTGGAACATGGAACTCCGTTAATGTTTTCATGATATTCAAAAGGGTGCATTTACATACATACCATCCAATTCCTATGTATTTACACATCTAGCACCTAAAGTTTGATCTTTATATTTATAGTACCCGACCCTTCCATATCACATCAAAAATACCAACAATTTTAAATTTTAATAAGTGAAATAGATCTTTCATGCATAGGTAATGTGGTATGTTTGTAAAAAATTGAAGTTTTGGTGTTTGATATGTAAATACATAGAACTTAAATGGTATGTAAACCTTCAAAAGATAAGAATAGCTAACATATAGTTAGCCAACTCCTACACCAACAAGGACAAAAATACATTGGGGCATTTGCATACATAGGACACAATTCTTTCATATTTACATATTTAGACAAATAGCACTCAAATCATTAATATCGCATTTTAAATAGCACTATAACCACCTTTTCAAACTGATATACATCTTTTCATGCATAATTTTAAAGCACAAAAGTGCTGCGAACGCAAATATGAAAGTCTAGCTGTGAGATATGCAAAATACATAAGAATGGTGTGCTGTTTATGTAGATTTCCCAAACAAACAAGAAACATAACTTAGGGCCCGTTTGGGGTAGCTTATTTGGTGCGGTGGCGTTTTGAAAACGCACCAGACCTGTTTGAGTAAACTGCGTTTTGACAGCTTATGCGTTTTGAAAACGCTTAAAACAGTGTTTTCAAATCGCACCTAGCTAGGTGTGGTGGTAGCTTTCTGGCATTAGTCTGACTTTTCCAAAAAATAAAAATTTGCAATAGTCGTCGCATCTAGTTTATTAGCAGATTATTTTTAATCAACTTATTAGCAGATTATTCAATAAGCTACAGTTACTCCAAACATACCCTTAGTCAATTTACTGGGATAATCATCAAAGAGCTATAAATAGCAAGAAATCTCCAAACTCACATGCTTGTCACATGGCAGCTTGTTCCATTATTAGTGCAATTATTGCACCAGACGCTGTTCTCGAATCCCTTTGCGGCATTATGAGTTACCCAGCCAGCTTCTTGACTGCACGGATCCACACTGAAGTTCCAATCTGTTTTCTTCAATACCGCAGCGATTTGTTTTAGGGTTTCAACTGAGGATACAAAAGAAAAGGAAACAAAACCCAGACTGATTGATGAGTGTTGATTAAAAAAAAGTCTTTTCCACATAGAAACAAAAAATAAACCAAAATCATCACTTTCTTCATGAAAACTACAGAGGGCACTGAAACAAGTCATGATTAAGGAAAAATGATTGAGAAACATTTATAAAAAGTTAGAACTCTCCTTGTGGGCATTTCTTCAAATATTTGATATGCGGGTTGGGTTTAGTATGAGAAGAAGAAGANTTCTTCATGAAAACTACAGAGGGCACTGAAACAAGTCATAATTAAGGAAAAATGATTGAGAAACATTTATAAAAAGTTAGAACTCTCCTGGTGGGCATTTCTTCAAATATTTGATATGCGGGTTGGGTTTAGTATGAGAAGAAGAAGCAAGTTACAATATTTAATGATTTCCAGCATCTAAAAATGCGAATAGGACAGCAGATATAGGTCAGCTAGCCCTTACTCTCTTCCGGAGGTAGGAGGGAGGATGCAGACAATGCAACGGGGAGCAATGAAGAGATTATTAGAAGAAGAGGCAAAAATAGCTTTTTTGGGGGCATCTCCACTTCAGAATTCAGATGATCTTTCGGAGGCTGCAGCAGCTTCAGCTGCTCTCTCTCTCTCAAGCTCTCATGGAAATCTAGTAAGCCAGCTCACAGTTGTTGACCGCTGACGGAAACACACCGTTGATGAAAGCAAGCCGCCATCGAAGACTTGGATCGAAGTGCTTTATCGCGACTGAAATTAACGGATTTGCGGCACGGGAGCCACAAATCGCACGGGTTCTAATTCTTCCACGCAATTGTACTACAAATTTCTTCCTTTACTTGCCCTTTGAAAGTGTCGGCTCTAACTAATTTTAGGATGATTTACATATATGCCACTCAATTTGTCTGCATCTAAATATATGACACCTAAAATTCAATTTTTATATAGAGATTCTTACATAAATATCACTAAGAACATAGATATTTATTCATTTCACGCACAAAACTTAAATTTTACATATTTCACACCCTTAAAGAGAGGTTAACACCCTCCTCTAGGAAAAAATATTACATCCGGACTCCCAATGCAATTTATGTTCGGACCTCGCGTATCAAGTGGGCTCCACCTCAATACACTTGCACTGGTCAGTGCTAAACGCGGTGGGGCTCACTTGACATGTGACGCGCCATCATTTTATTACGGATACATTCGGAGTCCGAATGTCATTTTTTTTTCTCCTCTAGAGCAAAGAATTATCCCTTCACAAATAGGTACCCCTCAGTATCTATCATTGACAACTTTTCTGATTGTACTTTCAATAACGATTTACATGATATCGAAACAATTTAATGATTCAGATAAAAATATAGATAATAAAAAATAATCAAAAATAAGTTAGGAATATAAAAATGCAGCATGAAAATATATAATACCTTTATTAGAGAAGGGATTATAAAAAAGAACCTTAAAAACATATGAATTAATAAATAATAATAATAATATACAGTTCCCCATTGAAGTAGAGGAAAGCATGTATGTTTAGACTTATCATATTCATACCATGTAAAAAAATAGGAAAACTATTATGACAGTCAACCACCGGCTGTCACGCCACCCGTCGATGACGTGTATGATGATGTGGCGGCCGATAGGACTCGGTATCCATACTAAGTATTTTCTCCTAAGAAGGCGTCTCTTCTCTCTCGACTTTTCCCATATTTTTACATGCATGCGGNTTACATATATGCCACTCAATTTGTCTGCATCTAAATATATGACACCTAAAATTCAATTTTTATATAGAGATTTTTACATAAATATCACTGAAAACATACATATTTATTCATTTCGCACACAAAACTTAAATTTTACATATTTCACACCCTTAAACAGAGGTTAACACCCTCCTCTGAGAAAAAATATTACATCCAGACTCTCAACGTAATTTGTGTTCGGAGTCAAATATTTAGACCTCGCACGTCAAGTGGGCCCCAACTCAATACACTTGCACTTGCCAGTGCTAAAAGCGGTGGGGCTCACTTTACATGTGGTGCGCCACCATTTTACTACGGATACATTTGGAGTCCGAATGTAATAGTTTTTTCTCGTCTAGAGCTAAGAATTATCCCTTCACAAATAGTTACCCCTCGTGTCTATTATTGACAACTTTTCTGATTGTACTTCCAATAATGATTTGCATGATATCGAGACAATTGAATAATTCAGATAAAAATATAGATAATAAAAAATAATCAAAAATAAGTTACGAATATAAAAATGCAGCATGAAAATATATAATACCTTTATTAGAGAAGGGATTATAAAAAAGAACCTTAAAAACATATGGATTAATAAAAAAATAATAATAATATACAGTCCCAGTTGAAGTAGAGGAAAGCATGTATGTTTAGACTTATCATATTCATAGCATGTAAGAAAATAGGAAAACTCAACCATCGGCTGTCACGCCGCCCGTCGATGACGTTTATGACAACTTGGTGGCCGATAGGACGTGGTATCCGTACTAAATATTTTCTCCTAAAAAGGTGTCTCTTCTCTCTCGACTTTTCCCATATTTTTACATGCATGCGACCTAAATCCTATGTATTTACATATGCAACATCTAAGCTTCAATTTTACATTTATATCCTCAAAATTTATTTTATCATATAAAAATATCATTTATAGCCTTAAGTCCCTTTTATATATGATGACTAAGTTAATAAAGCCAAAAAACAAAATTACCCTATATACAAATAAATAATTAAAAAAATAAACTTCAGCTCATTTCTTACTTCGAGATAAATTTGAGATGATCAAATAAACTCCAAATTCCAATTTAGCTGCACTAATCAAGTTGTTTACATACCCCACTCTCAAAGAGATAAAGTTTCGTGTAGTTCTTCAAAATTTTTCAAAATGCACGACCGGGTAATCAGTCCTGAGCTCAGATGTTCACCAAACTCCTACAATATGTGAGCATCTGGACTGGTAGACGTTTGTGAGCCTGACATTTCATTACAGGCTAGATAAGTCCTAAAAAAGAGCTATTTTAATCGTGCATGATTTCAAAGTATTTTTAAGTTATAAATGTTTCTGATTCAAATTGAAGACAATCTTTGGACTTGATCCTAGCAAGATTATAATCAAATTGACAATCTCGACAAAGTAGACCCAATGAAGCCAAGATTTGTTGTGTTCGGGTGCAATCAAGTCTATATCAAGTCATCCAATCACGATGGGAGGCTTTAGAAGAACAGTTGAATGGTCAATTGGGTTCCAAATTTGATAACTTTATAGTTACCGGGCATCTAGTTCAACCGAATCCAAAAAGCAAAAGAATATTCGATTCCTACATCATTAAGGCATTCAATTGCTCATTAAACACCATTCAACAAAGAGATCACTTTAGGCATTTTATGGAGTGTTTTGAGTTCATGTGACATTTTACAAAGAATGTCACTCATAAAATCTATAAATAAACTTTGTCTCCCTTAATGAAAGGGGACTTATGAAATGATCCTAGAGAAGAAAGCAGAAGGGGGTTCCAAGCTATTGAGGATAGAGGTGTCAAAATTTGACCCGTCACGCAAACACGGCTCCAACTCAACTCAAAAAAGCCAGATTAGGGCTGACCCGAATGCTTTTCAAGTTAGGTTCGGCTTAGAAAATTCGACGCATTTATTATTTGGTTTGGTTTGGGTTAAACCTAAAAACCTGAACATGAGTCGAATAAGCTTGAAAGTTTGGGTCTGTATGGGTTACCAGGTCAAGCTTAGGTTCGAGTTTTAGTTTCTGACCCGTTAATTATTTGGGTCAGGTTCGGGTCGACCCTATTTTAGTCAAGTTATTTTTTGGATCGGACCCAAACCGACCCAATGACTCAAATTAATCCCTCTAATTGAGGATTCATGAGCTCCACTTTTATCGGGCCACCACTGTCAAGCTCCACGACTGCTAAACCACCAATGCCCGATCATAACCATCAACCTCCACCTACTTCGTACTGCCTCCATCAAGCTCTACGCACGCCAGGTCACCAGTGCCAACCACAGTCATCGAGCTACACCATCATTGAATTGTCATCTTTAAACTTCACCACCGACATATAACTATCATCAAGCTTCGCCACCACTGGACTGTCGTTGTCGAGCTTCACAATTGCCAGACCACTAGTGTTAGGGTGTTGTCGTTGGATCATCACTGCTTGGCCGTTGCCAACTCCGTCGTCGAGGCCACCACCGTCTTGGGGTCGTTGCTATCAAAGACACTATCATCAGATTTATTGGCACACAATTTTTATCGTCGACTTTTCCTTATGATAAATGGGTCGTCGTTGCTTTTTAGTTCTTTTATAACGCATCCCCAGTGAAATACGCATCCGACATATGTAACATTGTTTTCTGCTATTCAAAGGCCAACAAACTCCTGTAACTCTTACAAAAACATAGTGAGATCATTTCAACTGAGTCGGGTCCAATATATTTTTTTTGTATTTCAGATTTTTCATGTAAGAACTTATGTTATATTCTCTTTTAATTTTTATTTACTTGCGAGCGTGCTGAATTTTCGTGTAATATTAAGATATTATCACCGCGGATTTACTAACACACAACAAGGGTAAGATGAATAAAATCTCAAAACACTATTTTGGGCTACTTATATTAAATTTTTAATTATTTATCTTTCATTTAATATTTAAGAGCTGAAATAACCTCCAAAATCAAGAGATATTACACGCACCTACTTTCTCTTTTTGGGAAGCTCAATTTAGCGTAAGCATGTAATATTATAAATTATTACATTCTTCAACTAACATTTCAAATTTTTTAAAATCGCACTCCATTTATTTCCGAAAATTTTTCAAATTAAAAATCATATAAATTTTGCATTGATAATTAATTTGATGAATTTATTACATATCACAACTTGAATTCATTTATAAAAAAGTTGTCATTTATTTAATTAATATATTTAAAATAACAATCCTTGATGCGCCACAAACAAATTTTCATCGTTTGACGTGAATTTCGAGGCATAACACGAATTTAAAGATAATATTTTAAACAGGAATGATTCAAATCTTGTCTAGAGCTTTGATTTCAACAAACTTATAGTCAAACTGACCGGCTTGATGAGACAGCCTAATGATATGAAAACTAGCTTAATCCGAGTCAAATCAAGCACATATCAAGTCATTGAACCACACTTAGATGATTTTCGGACACATTTGAAAGATCAAATGGTGGTCGAATATGATAAGTTTATACTCGAATCGAGCGGCTCGACAAAACGAATCCAACGAGCTCAAAATCACTCAATTCTAATATTATTAAGGCAATCAAATGTCCATTAAATATCGTTTGATTGGAAGAAGCTCTTCAAACCGTCCAATAAAAATGATTCATATTCATTGATTAATGACACCCAAAACACTATAAATAAAGCCCCACCCTTCACATGAGGGGGAGCTGGAAGCTTTGAAGAGAACTCAAAGCTCTAAGAAGGAGCTGAAGTCCAGCACCATCCTGACCGTCGTCGACCACCGTCGAGTCGTCGTCCACACTCGTCGATCACTGTCATCCATTGTCGACCGTCACTGTCGATCATCACCAATCATCATTGATCGCCATTAATCAGACATCGTCAATCATCGTCGTGAGACATGAGCTCATCACTACGGTCCATGTGTCAACAACGACCTACGTGGTTTACAGCTCGAGTAGCTCCCGACTCCGGCCCCGACGATCTACGAACGTCATTCATACTCGTCACTACGGTCTATGTGGTCCACAACTCCCGTAACTCCTTACTACGATTTCTTTGGCCAATCAACACTTCAGGAGCATCCATCTACAACACTCACGATTGACTACTACATCCACAACAATCAACAATGACCTTTGCAACCCGCTGTCACCAAGAACTACAACCAGATTATAGTTATACAACTTTGTAATTTCATCTTCCCCAATTTAGGGGAAGAATTAACATGTGCACTAATCATTCATAGTGGATTAATTTAATTTCCACGTAAAAAGTTGAGGTGTCTCATCCTGCTTACTTTTTTTGTTATCTGTGTGTGTTGAATTCTCATGTAATGCTAAGACGATAATCTATCACTCTACCGCCATAAATTTTATTGTACGCATCAATCCTAATTAATATATAATAATTTTATTATTAATTTTACAAGTAGACTTTATATTTTCATACCCTATAGACGAACACTAACCGCTGATCTGCTTGAAGGAAAGTACATGCAGAAATTATAATCATGAAATCTTCCAGCCAGCTGAAGGCTGCTAAATGGAAGACAATATTTAGCCATAATTACACTCATCGCTTTCATTTTATCTACTAATTTAATAATTTATGCATTCATCTTCAACTTTATTGGCTAAACTTAAACAATGCAAGAAAAAAAATTTATGTAAATATACAAAAAAATCTCTATATTTACATGACTCGAAAATAATGATACATTTTTGTGTTTTGTCTCGAGCTTGACTCGATAAGTGGCTCGTGAACAAAGCTAGACTAGCTAACAAGCCAAACTCAAGTCAATCCCGACTCGACTCATTAGCTCTTAAGTCTGCTTGTTTAAAAAAAATATTAATATTAAATATACTCAAAATATATTAAATTTCATGACTTTATCTTTAAGATATCAAAAGCATTAAAAAAATAATGTTTGGTATTGTATATTAACTATTTTTTTAATTATTTATCTCTTAATTATTCATTTTATTTGTCATCTTATCAAAAACCTAACTTAAATTAATATCATTTTCTCTCTTTTATATAAAATAAGCTTGCTCAGGAGTCAGCTTGAATTTGTAGACTTAAGCTTGAAGCTTAAATTCAACCTAGATAATATTAATCAAACTCAAACTGAGATTGACTTGTGCTCGACTCTAGTCATTTACACCCCTAGTTGAGCTCAACATCAAACTTTCGAGCCAAACCTAAGCCGACATAACTACCATGAGTGGAATTCAAGTTCAAGTTATGAGCTCGAGTTGAGCTCGCCAATAGACTACAGCTAGAGTTGAGTCTATCTCGAACCCTAAACCCTACTCATTTATAACCCTATGAATGGTCAACGAGACTCCTTGTTCCCTAACTCGAATTTCAAAACATAAAGTGGTTTCATCCGATCATACCGATCCGATACGGCTAAAGCCCTTTTTCGAAAATATCGTTCGGCCCAAAATGGCGGGACCGTTTTATAAAAAAAAAAATAGTAAATATGAATTTAAATAACGAAAAGTGAAGGGGCAAAAAAGCGAAAGTCCCGCACTCTTTTTCTTCTCGGTTGCAAGAGCCGTCGTACGGCGGCCTGCTCGCATGAAAAGTCTGGCAAAGAGCGCACGCATAGTCATACCAAGCCACTTTTCAGGCCGCCCCTTCCATTCGAATTTTTGAAGTTCTTCTGCCCGCATAAAAGCGAATATAAGTTTGCTTGAAAATGCAAAATGTTATTGCACTGATATAAATTTAAATGATTATATTAATGAGATTAATGTGTAAATAGTACATTGAATATAATATGAATAAGAAGATACATAAAACAATGCAAAAACAAAATATGAACAATTTAAAATTTAGAATAAATAAATAAATAATTTGAAATTTTTATGAGGACATATATGAAATTCGTTTAAATTTAGTTTGAGAGATATTTTATTTAAATTTTGATTGATTCTCTTTACATTTCATATATTTTAAAATAAATTTATTAATTTTAATTTTTAAATTACAAAGATTTTAAAATGAATAAAATCAATAATGATTGATTTTTTTTACTCCATTTCATATTTTAAATTTTGAAATACAACATCATAGCAATGTTGATGCTAAATTTATGATACATTATTTTATCTTATTTTATATGAGTAAGATCCTTATTTCTTATATAAAAATGAATAAAATGCTATCATCGTACAATTTCCCTTTATGCAAGTAGGGCTATTATCAGGTTGATTTCAAGCAAAGTTAAGGCTGCCTCGAAATCGACTCAAATGAATTGAGCTCAGTTTGAAATCGGTCTATGGCTATCAATGTTCAATTTTGAGCCAGTTCTCAAGCTCAATCTTCTTCGAAATTGAAATGAGCTAACTCAAATTTGAGCTACATATACCTGTTCGAGCTTGAAATTGGTTCAAATTAGCTCGAATTGAAAACAAAATAGCTCAAATTGAATAATTTGGATCGGTTTTATATATGACTATATATATATATATATATACATCTTCCAAACAGCTTCTTCTTCACATCCTCCCTCTGAATTATATTTCAAAAAAGCTCTGCTTCAACACTCATTAAAAAGCGTCGAAGAAGATGAAATGGGGAAAGAAAACCAGAGCAGAAGACGAAAAGAAAACGAAGAAATCCTCTTTCTCTTCCTCATCTTCATTTCACCTCTCCAATTTCTTCCCCTTTTCATGGCATTCCCTCCTGAAGCGACAGAAACATGAAAGAACAAACCCCAAACAATCTCCTCCCACCTCCTCCGCTCATCTCTGTTTCTCCACCCAACTCCTCCACCGCACCGCCGCCGGCGAAGCCCCTCGCCGACGCTCAACTGGAGAAGAAGACCGCCGCCGGGACAAAACATACATCTCCCGTTCCTCCCGCCACTATTCTTTGAGCGAGTTCGACCTTGAACTCCAGCCAATCTCCAGTTTCCGGCAATGCGACGACAGTCCTCCGCCGCCGACGCCGATGAAGAGGTCGGCTGCCCGACGGCGACGGCAGAGAATACGCCCAAAGGTGAAAGCTTGCTCGCCGAAGGTGGCGCGTAGGAGGCTGGAGGAACAAGAAAGAAAACAAAGGAGGAATCTTGAGAGCTTTGCGGTGGTGAAGAGCTCGAGTGATCCGCAGAGGGATTTCAGAGATTCAATGGTGGAGATGATAATCGAGAAGGGGATGAGGCGGCCGGAGGAGATGGAGAGATTGCTGGCTTGTTATATTAATCTGAACGCCGACGAGCATCATGATGCCATCATCGGAGCTTTCCGGCAAGTCTGCTTCGAATTTGACGCACGGCGGTTCGCCGGAGAATGCCATTGCTGCCATTGTTGTGGCTGTTTTTGAAGGAGGGAGGTGATGAATGTAATGTATTTTGTCTTTTGAATTTATTTCATGCGATCCAAAAGTGTAATGAATTCCTAATTTCTGCATCGCCACAGTTTGGATGGAATTCTATGGAGATTTCTAGTGGAATTTCTTTTAAGAAACTGTCCTCTGCATCCATTCCCGACTTAAAATTGGGTTGTTTCAATAAATTAGGAGTCATATTAAAAATTTTAGCAAGTCAAATATGAACACCTATGTGAAAGCATGGCTCAGGCTGGAACTCAACATGATTATCTTATGTTTCACCAACCAAGTCCAATACATAACATATCCTACTAAGCTTGCCTTGTACAACCCTAAGCTCGAGCCAAAAATCCAATTATCAAGAGAGTTCGCAAGAGCAGACATCGATGGCTAAAGAAAAAGTGCCACAATAGCTCATCCGAGAAGTCATGAATGTGTCCATCTTGGTGGCAAGCAAGCTAATGAGTTGTAACTAGGTAAGCACCGACTTGAGCTCATTTAATAAACAACATTTTGAGCTTGAGCTTTAGCTCGTGGCACTATAAGCAAGCAGATGAGCTGTACCTAGATAAGCAAGGACTTGAGCTCGTTTAATAAACAACATTGAGTTTAAGTTTGATCTGGAGCTTGTGGTTCAATAAGCGAGTTGATGAGCTTACCAAGATAAATATAGACTTGAGCTCATTTTATAAACAACATTGCGTTTGCAGCTCATGACTCAATAAAATTGACTTACGACTCATTAACAAGAGCCAGCTCGGCTCACTTAGACGGTAACTTCTTATCTAGTCTTATTAATGCTAATCTTAAGAAGAAACAAAAGGTAGAAAAATGATTTTTTAAAATTTTTCAAAAACAATTGGTCCTCCATTAAAAGTCGCCACGTGTTTGAAGCCATTTTGGGAACAAGGTGTCATGAGATGGTACTGCATGCAGGAGTCGATGATCATGGAATGATAATGCCGCCATTGCCGGCTTCGATAATTAGTTTTCGGAAGATTTGTATACATACTCCTCAATTCTTATAGATTTACATATCTAACACCTAAACTTTATTACTTACATATTTGCCCCTTTCCCATATAAGAAAAAGTGTAAGTCCCATTGTTGATGTGATATGCCTACAGGTGTAAACGAGACTCGTTTATATTTCAAGCTTAGAAAGTGTGTTCGTGTTTGACTCGTTTGTTTAACAAGCTGAACATGAGCTGTTCGTGAACAAAGAGTTGTTTTGACAATTCTAATAATACAATCATAAGATGTTAAGGCCTGGGGCAATATTTAAAAATTATTGTTGGTATTAAAACATAATTTGAATATAATATAATATTTTTTATTCTATTTTCTCAATTAATACTTTTAATTGATTATAAATCTTTGTAGCCTTGCAGTTAATTAATTATTTTAAAAAATATTACTATCAATATATATAAATAAATATATATTGATAGTAGTATTTTTTTAATATATATATATATATAATTGATGAGTAGTATTTCAAGCTAAAAAGAGCCGATCATGAATGAACAAATCTTGGTTTGTGTTCGGATCGTTAAATTAGCGAACGAGCTGAACACAGTCTTCTTATTGTGGATATATATGTAAATACATAAGAATTGAGTGGTATGTAAGCAAATCCCCGTACATTTTAAATAAATTTATATAAAAATAAGATCATATTATATGTTTGATAAGCACATATTTCATTAAGTTAATTCGATTCATTAAAAAAAATTAGAACTTTTATTGAAGTTCTTCGCGCGGGCTGCGCACCCAATAGAGAAATGCAGAGAACTTGCCGCGACGGCAATCCTGCCGGCGCGCGGCACGCTTCGGCCCCACGCTCTCGTTTACTCTCTTGTCCGTCTCCAGTTTCTCCTATTCCCATTTGACCACCAACTGTTCGACAAAATGCCTCAAACTCGCGACAGCGAAAGCCAAGATCCTTTGCGTGTTATGTATACATAGCTAACCCCATCAACTCTTAACTCCCCTGCTCCTTCAATCCCTCCCGCAACCCTTCCCCTCACCTTCATGGCGTCTCGGAGAAACTGTAACAGATTTTCTCCGTTCTTGCTTCTTGCTCTGCTCGTTCTTCTCTCGCAGACGGCCGTTAGTGCTCGGAAACTGCTTCGCTCGCCGGAGAGAGAGATGGTGGTGGCGGTGAAGAGTCAGGAAGCCGTAGAATCAGGTTCCCCGGCGTCTCCGACGGTCGCCGGCGATCAGCTGATGAGCTCTGTTCCGAGTCCGGGAGTCGGACATTAGATTCGATTTTGGTTCGAGTTCCGAGCTTCTTTTCTTTTTTTCAATAAGATTGATTTGATTAGGATGTATAAAAGAGTAATTTTTGTAGAAGATAACAGAGATTTTTCAGAAAAAAAATCCTTTTTTTTTATCCTTTTGGTATATGGGTGAAGCTAGAAGAGAATGTGTGGCAGATTTTTATTTATTTATTTAATGAGAGAAATTAAAACTAGAAGTGTTCTTATAGTTCTATTTACCCTTGATTTCAGTTTTATAGTTCATTGTTATCATGAGCATATTCAAATGCAAGTTTTTTATTTTTTTATTTTTTGTCATTTAATTGCTTGAAGATAAAAATTTTACTAAAAATAATATATTTATTGTATGTGTTCATATAAGTTAGAAACCAATATTATATGACATTGCTTTTGCGAGCATGATATTTTGAATAAAAGTTGTGGAAAATTATATAAATAATGAATAAAGCTTTTGTAAGGTTGATTAAGAGTTTTGTTCGCTAATTTATTATATCTAAGTTTAAATCACAATGGTTTATATAGTCATGTGATTTTATGTCTTTTATTACAGAGGAATGGTGCAGATTCAAATTCAATACCCACAATTTATTTTTCTAATTAATTTAAATGAGCCAATTTCTAGCTGAACATGAATTCTGTTCACGAGCAATTTCAAACATGTGTTAGGTCAAGTTTGAGCCCAAGTTCGAATAGCTTACGAAAAACGTACGCAGAGTTGTGTATATTTTAGGTTATTTGGAAGATATAACTAGATTACACTTAAGTTATATCCCCTTGTAATTCATTATGTAAATTTTAAGTGTAATCTAGTTGTACCTTCCGAATAACCTAAAATGTACACAACTCTGCGTACGTGTTCCGTACGCAATTATTTCTCTTATTTGAGAGGGAGAGAACACCGAAGAAGTGATTTAAATTTTTTTTGGGGGCTATTTGGCTAAAAAAAAAGTCATGAATGCAAGGGATTCTAAATGTTTGATTATTTTCTTACCTGGTTCAACAAAATATAAGAAAAAAAATATTAAATACAGTCTACACAATATTTAACATACCACAAATTCCAAATACTTGTTGACAAACAAGCTTTTAATAATGAAGTGGTAAATTAGGCATCAAACATAGGGGTATGAGACTTTTCGAACTACACTATTTCCATATGAAACTAATTTTTTTAACAGGAAAATTTTTATATATACTTCATATTTATTATGTATTTATATATTTAATTTCAAAACTTATATATTTATGATTTATATTATTTCGGTTTAATAAATTTATGTGTGTAATAATATTAAGAGTGGCGGAACCAACCACTTTGTTAAGGGGCCAACTGACTCACTAGACCTAACGTGGGAGGGGCTAAGACATTGAAGGGCAAACCTGATACCTCTGGAGGTCAATAACAAATGAGCAAAATCCAAAATTGCTCTTCCATATAAGTAAAAATTTAAATTTGTGGCTCGGGAGGGTAGGGGGGCTGGACTCTACCTGCGCCTGAAGCTGCATTAACTTTTAAAAAGGAAATAAAATTCATATATTTGATGCAATTTAAAAAAATTATTTGCTATGCTTATAAATATGAATGTTAAGTATTTTAGATATTTATTTTCTTAAATAATCAAATATATGATCTTTTTTACTGAATAGTCTATGATAAATGATGTCAAAAGCTCTATATCACTATGAAAATTTTCAAAAATTAAAAGATAATACATAAAAAAAAATAATAATAACATGTAAAAAAAAGTTATAAGAAAATTATAAAAGTGAACTTCAGAGAGCTAGACTTTAGCCTTATAGGTCATATCTGTAATTTTATTATTGTGGTCTTAAGCTTTAGTCACTAATTCTCAATTCAATTATTATTTCTCGAAAAAAAGATTAATAATAATAAATATCATCCATTATCTCATATATAAAAGATTTGTCCTTTTCTATATCTCTCTGTCCGCCTTTTGAAAGTATCATTAATATAAAGATATATCATTTATGTCATATCATCAAGAGATTATTATCATCCAGCATGAATCTTAATGTACTATTAAATAATACATATTCTAAATTCAAATTCAAGGTTATCTCGACTTTGATTTCAGCAAGTTCACAGTCAAACCAACAATCTTGGTAAGGCGAGCCCAACGACTATGAAATTCTTTTAATCCGGGTCCAATCAAGCCCATATCACACCGTTGAAGGAAACTTATAGGCTTTGGATCATTAATTGAAATGTCAAATAAACTCAAATTTTAACATATTTAAAGTCGAATCGAGAGTCTCAACGAGAGGAATCTAACGAGCCTAGGATAACTGAATTTTAAGATCATTAAGATATTTTAATTTTTAACAACTATCTCTGATTAAGAATCGGCATTGATTGTTCAATCAGATGATTACGAAAGTATGTTCTAAAAGGCCAAAATGTCCCACCAAAAGCCATAAATACACCCCCTCTTTTCACTTTGGGGGAGCAAATAAGTGAATGAGAAGTGAATTTCTATAGCCTACCTATTCTGGAGAAGACCTGGTGAACGTAAACCGACGACCTCCGTAGCCACTGACCACCATCGACCATCGCCCATCGGCCACCATTGACCGCCCATCGTCGCCAACCACTTGCAAATGGTGTTCGCTGATTGAAACCGTTGTAGCCAAAATACAACATTTACGATTAACTACTACTGCTACAGTTTCCAACTATGAATTTTGAAGTTATCTGCTAGTATTTTATCTACCAACTATAGCCTTTACGACCAACTATTGTCATTTTAACAACTAACTCTGACATTTGAGCTAAGCCACATGACTTTTCCTCACACAACAATTATAAAAGAGACCTCAAAATCAAAATACAAATGAATATATAACTCAAGATAGACACACACACATATAAGGCTATTAAGAAAGTATAGTTTCTTTTATTCTTTTTATTATTGGTTGCTAGGGAGGAAAACATGGGCAAACAAACACTAATCTATAACATGTATTGTCCTTTTGCCACTTCGTTCAAAATGTCGGTCTGATAAAGACTATATAAAATTAAAATATCAAATGCAAATTTTTTATTTTATTTTGTTCAATGCATTTTTTCTCTTGTATCATGTGTGCTATCATCATTTGAGTATTTCTATAGAGTAAAATATACTCATATGTTGTGATGTAAAAATAGTACAAATTTGAGTCACATCACTATCTCTTGTATTTTTCGTTAGAATGAATTTAAATGAAAATAACTTATATAAGAATTCTAATATAAAATATTATCATCTTTTTAAATTGAAAATACACAATTTCATGTATAGATTCATAACTTGTAGTGCTATAGATCGTCTCAACAAGAAAAACCCAATAATACCAAAACCGATCTAATTCGAGTGTGATCATGCCCTGATCAAGCCATTGAACTAAATTTGGAGGCATTGGGTAGTTAAATAGAGAGTCAGATGAACTCTAAATTTGATATACTTATAGTCAAATCGGGTGTCTTGACGAGAGAAATCCAATGAACCTAAGTTCATTTGATTACAAGATTATTAAGACTTTCAAATGGCATAAAAAATCTTTTATGATCAAGACAAATCAACGTGAGTTGTTCAATCGAGCAGTTATAGGAGTTAATTATCAAATGAAAAAATCAACTCTCCCCAGAGGCTATAAATAAACCCCTTATCTTCACTTAGGGAAGAGGAGTTAAAATTACAGTGTTATTATGGATTGAAGACCCGATAACAACTTCTGATTTTCGTAGCCTCAGACCACCATCAGTCACCAGCAGCTAGCCTCCCCTTGCTTGCCACTGTCAACAACTCTTTTGTGTATGACATATCCCCGAATACGATGTAACAAAGTATCTTGAGTACAATATAATAAAGTATCTTGACTATAATATAATACAACGATGTATCTTGAATATATAACAAAACATCCCAAATATGGTGTAACGTATAACACCGCATTACTGATTCGACGATAACTTTGATGACAACTACTTACAACCACCATAATCATAATTCATTTACTTTTTTTTCGGACTTCTGATGTTTTCTGTATATTTTGAACGGATAAGCGTCATACTTGGTGCAACGTTGTAACCATTAATTTTCAATTATGGGAAAATGGTGTATATTTGTAATCACACACTTT
>JXCR01092528.1:0-11022 GCA_002079205.1 Phalaenopsis hybrid cultivar | reverse complement strand
GAAAATTTCAGTGGGGACACCCACCTATGGAGGTTATCAGAAAGAACGTAGATGATCTTAAGTCAGTAGGCAAGTGGAAGGTGAAATTTATGGATGTGAGACATGTGTTGATTCAACTAACAATGACTGAAGACTACACCAGAATTTTCTCCAAGAAATATATTAATATCGCAGGAAAAACTATGAAGTTATTCAAGTGGTCTCCTGATTTTGACCCTAATAATGAAACTCCCACTGTACCGGTATGGTTTAGTCTACCTGGTCTCAAGCTGCTTTTTTTCACGATCAGGTTCTCTACTCTATTGAGGCTATCTTAGGGGATCCTTTGAAACTAGATCTACGTACTTTCAACCTAATCAGAACCTCGGTGACCAGAATACTTGTGGAAAAGGTAGATCTACGTACATTCAACCAAACATGATAAAAGAAAATCAGCTGAGATGCTCACGGGTAGGGGCAGCAACCCTCACAACCAACCAGTAGAATAAGTCAATGGGTGGAGACCAGAAAAAACACAGCCAAGCTCCCCATATAATCTCACGGTTTGGGACAAGGGAGAGGACAGAAGCTCACGGGTAGGGGCAAGAAAAAGCACAGCTAAGCTCTCCCTGTAATCTCACGGTTTGGGACAAGAAAGAGGACAAGCTCACAGGTAGGGGCAAGAAAAAGCACAGTTACGCTCTCCAAAATAGCACATTCAGCCAAATATTCATCACTCCGGCAACTGAAAACATTTAAACAGAATAGAAGGATACTACAAGAAATGCTCACAGTCAGGAACATCCAGAGAAGCCACTAATTCCTATCCAAGTAGGGGTAGCAGTCAAAAGGGCAAACCGGGCCCAGTATAAGAGAAATCACAATTAGAGGCTATCAGATAGGGGTAGCCAGAGAAAACACCAAACCAAACCAACAATTTCCAATTCACGGGTAAGGTCAGCCAAAGAGGAAAAGCCACCAGCCAACCATGTAAAAGGAGTCACGGGAGAAGGCTTACGACCAGGGATAGTAAAGGGAAACCACCAACCATTCAAGATATAAATTCCCTAACCCAACAGGGAAGCTCCCAACCGAAATGTTCAAGGCCCAGAAAAGCAACATAGGACCACAAAACAAACCATATATTGTGCTGGAAACAACACCTAACCAAGCCAGAACAAAACTAAGCCCGAAACATTTTTCAACATAAGGTCAACCCAAAAGTAAGGTCTAACCCAACAAATGACCAAAACCCAGCCATCACAAGGCACAAATCGAGGCCAACACAGGGGCAAAACTAAACTATTTCAAAGCAAAACCGAGCCCAACACAGGGGCAAACCGAGCCCAGCACAGGGGAAAACCGAGCCCAGCAAGAAGGATAAAACAAGGAGCTGTAGAGGGTTAACCGAGCCTAGCAGGAAATGGCAAACAGAAATAGAGTTCCAGCCAAAATCGAGTCCAGCAAGTGGAAGAAAATAAAAAACAAGTTCAGCTCTACTAAACCTAACAAAAGGGGGCAAAAACAGATAAACATCCAAGCCAAATTGAGCCCAGATCTTAGACAAAGCCAAGCCCAACATAAGAGCTAAAGAAAAGAATACAATCTAAGCTAAACTGAGCCCAACAAAGGGGCAGAAACAATATAGAACTTTCAGCTAAAATCCAATTCAGAAGGAGCCAAAACCGAGCCCAACAAAGGGGCAGAAACAGTACAAAACTTCCAGCTAAAATCCAACCTAGAAGGAGCCAGAACCGAGCCCACCAAATGGGGCAAATAAAGCCATCAAAGTCAAATCTCATAAAGCCTTATGTCTCAAAATATTACACCCAGCATATGTTTCAATAGTAACAGGTAACAGGAAACAATAAGTATAAATGAATCCCTAAAGCCAACATGTCTCAACGTTAACATTTACTTGAAGAGGAATAATGATAATAAAGAGCATTAATATTTCATTTCTAGCACATATTCCAGATAAGCAAATGTCATCACATTGGCAACAACAGCAGTTTTCCAAAATTTCCTTTATCATGCATTTTGAATCAGAAAGTAAGAGAAGGCAACCATATTACACTTCATCTTATTGATTCAAGAAGCTTTCCATGATTAGATCTAAAAAAATAGGCTTAAACTTTTACTTTCACATGCTTTAAGAGAAGCAATATTTTCAGGTGCAAATCCGAGTGATGCAAATTAGAGGAAAGAAGAGAAATACCTCTTAATGCAGAGTCAAAGTAAAACTGTAGAACAAATTTAAGCAAATACCTTTTATAGAAACTCTCTTTCCAAAAGCTTCGAGAAACAACAACCAATGAACACCTCAAACTCCTTTTCCTCTCAAAATTTTCAACAACCCTTGGTAGTCAAACACACAACCAAGCTAGAATATGGAATNGTAAAACTGTAGAACAAATTTAAGCAAATACCTTTTATAGAAACTCTCTTTCCAAAAGCTTCGAGAAACAACCAATGAATACCTCAAACTTCTTTTCCTCTCAAAATTTTCAACAACCCTTGGTAGTCAAACACACAACCAAGCTAGAATATGGAACCGGCAAGCAAGAGTACCGAGCAACCCAGAAGGAATGCCGAGCAACTGAACAGGAAGTTTACGTCAAACCAAAATTTCAGCAACTCCTCCATCCTCCAACCTTAAAGACCTCCCCAAGGTGGTTTTTTAGGCAAAAGAAAGAGGATCAGCCACCTACCAGCTTCACNAGAGTACCGAGCAGCCCAGAAGGAATGCCGAGCAATTGAACAGGAAGTTTACGTCAAGCCAAAATTTCAGCAACTCCTCCATCCTCCAACCTTAAAGACCTCCCCAAGGTGGGTTTTTAGGCAAAAGAAAGAGGATCAGCCACCTACCAGCCTCAGTGGTGGTCGAATCAGGTAAAGGGAGAGGAGAATTACATTTAGTGCGGAGGAAATACAACCTCAAGAAAAAGAAGGGTCGGACATCAGGTAAAAGGAGAGGAGAATTACATTTAGTGCGGAGGAAATACAACCTCAGGAAAAAGAAGGGTCGGACACGAGGCGAACACCAACTGACTAGCCACTCGGTCGTGCGTAGCTTAAGGAGGCGAGCCGCATGCGCGAATGACAGAGGAATGCCGCGTGTGGGGGAAGAGGGGGCGGGCCTGTTCACGAATGATAGAGGAGACGCGAGAGCTAGTGCTTTGATCGAGCTGCGGGATTGAGTGGGGAGGGTGGTTAGCGTGGTTTAGGTGAAATAAGGTTTATTATTAAAATTAGTATTATAAGTAATAATATAAATATAAAAGTAATTAATATTTAAAAAAAATAAAAATTTGATATATACATTTTTATTCGTGCTTCACAAGATAACAAAATGGATGTCTTTTTTAGGTAATTCTGACATTCCGGACACGTTGGCGTGGTCCGTTTCGTTGTCTGAGGTTGTTTTAACGAATTCATTGATTTGCGTGCAATTTTTTCGTGTGCGGAATTATAGCAATATGGGTGTTTTTCCTAGCTAAAATTGATGTTCCGGACGCGTTGGCGCAATCCATTTCATCATTAGAAGTCATCCAGAGAAGTTCACATTTTGAACCATTCTTTAAACTCAATTCTAGTCCGATCTTATGCAATTTAGTGAATTTTGTGCATTTTGTGTGTGCGCGTGATGATGAAGTCCTGAAGAGGTTTTCCTAGGGCTTGAGATCCTATTGGAAACTTTTCATTGAGTCTTCACATTATAGTCTTTAACCACTCAACCAAACGACGATGGTTTTGAGACCATCAATGCGAGACATCACAAGAGAAATAAGAAGTGGCTGGAATTTTTAGGGGGATGGATTCTAATACTAGTTTTCTAAGATAGTCAATATGAATCCCTAGAACTAGATCCTAGGATCCTAAGGAAAATAGTAATGACCTCAAAATGAGGTCAACAATAGCTTCATTTGTATACCAGCAATGTTAAAATATTTTTTGGAGAAAATACGAGTGTAGTCCTCAAGGCACGGTTAACTGAATCAATATATGTCTCCCATCCATGAGCTCCACTTTCCACTTTTCTGCTAATTTAAGGTCATCAAACTTTTCGTGATAACTTCCATAGCTGGGCGTCACCACTAAAATTTTCTAATGAGAACAAATTTGAATTTGTCAATCAGGGTTTAAATTTCTACATCAGGTAAAAAAAGTGCTGTCTTCCCACTCTGCCTGCTTGCATTCTTAATTAAGGGGCAGTCGTATGTACCATCACGATTCTCCTTATAAATTGAGGGGAAGACAATCGCTGNGATGATGAAGTCCTGAAGAGGTTTTCCTAGGGCTTGAGATCCTATTGGAAACTTTTCATTGAGTCTTCACATGATAGTCTTTAACCACTCAACCAAACGACGATGGTTTTGAGATCATCAATGCGAGACATCACAAGAGAAATAAGAAGTGGCTGGAATTTCTAGGGGGATGGATTCTAATACTAGTTTTCTAAGATAGTCAATATGAATCCCTAGAACTAGTTCCTAGGATCCTAAGGAAAATAGTAATGACCTCAAAATGAGGTCAACAATAGCTTCATTTGTTTACCAGCAATGTTAAAATATTTTTTTGGAGAAAATACGAGTGTAGTCCTCAAGGCACGGTTAATTGAATCAATATATGTCTCCCATCCATGAGCTCCACTTTCCACTTTTCTGCTAATTTAAGGTCATCAAACTTTTCGTGATAACTTCCATAGCTGGGCGTCACCACTAAAATTTTCTAATGAGAACAAATTTGAATTTGTCAGTCAGGGTTTAAATTTCTACATCAGGTAAAAAAAGTGCTGTCTTCCCACTCTTCCTGCTTGCATTCTTAATTAAGGGGCAGTCGCCTGTACCATCACGATTCTCCTTATAAATTGAGGGGAAGGCAATCGCCATCTCCCCTTGAGGATTACCCACAACGTGGGCAAAAGAGGTTTTGGCGGGTTCAACCGAAGAAGGAGGAAGATCCATCATAGCAAGTCACAACAAGCAGAAGAGCTGCAAGTCGGACAGAAGAGGTGGGGGTGCAAGTCGGACTCGGGGGCGAAGCTGTGCAGAAGAGAGGGTAACCGCAGGTGGCGTCGGTGTCGAGTCGTGATCGAAGGAGTCGAAGAGGAAGGCGCTGTTGCTCTTTAGAAGAGCTCTCATGCAAGGAAGACGATGTGCGAATCACGTTCAGAGGGAAGAAGCTTTTTCTTGCGCTGGGCTTTTTCTCGCGCGAATCATGTTTGGCGTTGCGGTCGATTCCTGTGCNGATGTGCGAATCACGTTCAGAGGGAAGAAGCTTTTTCTTGCGCTGGGCTTTTTCTCGCGCGAATCATGTTTGATGTTGCAGTCGATTCCTGTGTNAAAAAACCCAAAATGACAACAAGAAAACGTTAAAACGAATAAAATTCAGTTAAAAAGAGAATGAAAAAAAAAACAGCTACTACAAAAAGGGAAAGAAAAATCTGTTTAAACAAAAAAAAAAGAGGAAAATGGTTAAAAAATAAAATTAAAATGAAAAGCTGTAAGAGAACTAAAATCTACTTAAAAGAAAATAAAAAGAAAAATAAAAAAGAAAAAAAAAATAGTTAGAAGTAAAGAAATGGCTTTTGGAAAATGTAAAATATTAGTTAATTAAAAACCCTTTTAAGAAAACAAATCCAATTTAAAGGAAATTAAGCAAAAAATCATTGTTTACCTCTCAACTCATAATCTTGTTAGTTGGTGCTTTTATGCACGCTTATGTGCACTCAAGTTCACATGCAGTTGCATTTGTTGATTTCTACCATGGTGTTTGTATGCCACACGTGGTGCTCGATTTCTTTTTGATGCTTTTACCACCAATGCAGGACCAGTGAGCTAAACCATCAATTATATGTTATTTGAGGCGTTCACCTCATATGCCTCAAGGAAGGTGCCTCAAATTAAAATAGTGAGCTTTGCACAAATAAAATCTTCTAATATTATTGGAAAATCTAGTGTTAACTAAGTGTGATGAGTCTAAAATTGGAAACTAGATGAGAAACAAATTTTGAAGTTCTGGGTTAGTGTTTAAAATGATGAAATGCCTTTAAACTACTTTGCAATTAAAGAATATATTTAAGACTTGGCAAGTTCAATAAAAAAAATAATATTCTATCTTGGTCTGAGCATTGATGATGATAAAGCTATTTATACCTAAGTTGCCTATGATATAAATAATAATTTTAGATTAATGTTTAGTGAGATAGGTCCTTAGGAAAAGTTTAGATTGAGAAATGACTATATAAGGGAGATATATGACTGGCACCTACTGAGGAGAAGATGGTAAAAAAATAATATTAGTTGATTTAGGCATGCATAAAAGAGGGTCGAAGATGGCCCAAAAAATGATAATTAAGGATGTGTAAAGATTAGAAACTCGAAGGTAGGCCAAAGATCACATGACGAGAAAATTTGAGGAAAAAAATAAGTCAACACATCATACATTGCTCAAAATGTATTATTTGTGAGCATTATTTCTTAAAGTAGGGAAAGAGAGTTTTGATAGTACTGATAATGATGTGATGTATGAATGGCATAGGAAAGTTAACTCGTTTAGACATGCATGGTGGTATAACTAGATAACTGAATTACATAATCTGTAATTGTTTTTTCGGGTTGGATCTCATAGATGGCTGTTCATTTTTGGAGTTAATTGACTCAAAATTTGATAGAATATTTATTAAGGGAATAAGAAGTTGTTCAATATCATTAGGATATCATTGTCCGTTGCCAAACTTGCTTGCTAGATATTGGCCATTTAATTGTTTTTACTTGATTTTCATGCTTTATATGGTTATGCCATGGTATTTGAATTTAAGGCTGGCGTCATCCGTGTCATTTTTATCCGAGAATGATAATACCTAATAAAGTATTGAATATCATTACATTTTTTTTTCACTTAACCTAGATGACTAGCATTTGTTATAATGATATACGGTCTATGAAGCGAAGTCAAAGTCTTGATTTGCTTATTTGTTGAACACCATGCTTAGAAGTTGTTGTACTATTTAACATTACCTATTCAGTTCAGTTCAAGTTTGTTCTATCATATATTAGATTGAATTTTCTTTAACTGTTCTTCTATATGGTCTCATATTTCATAAAATTTTTGTTTTGTTTTCTTTGCAGGCAACTTTTGGATTCCTCTGGGAAGATGCAGTTGCTGGATAAGATGATGATGAAACTCAAAGAGCAGGGACACAGGGTTCTTATATATTCACAGTTTCAGCATATGCTAGATTTGTTGGAGGACTACTTGAGTTATAAGGTGAGTTTATACTAATATGGCGTTTATTTTTGTTCTGAAATTTGATTGTTTTTGAACTTCAAACTGTTGACTTATGTATTCTTTTGTAACTGTGGTGACTTAATGTTCTTTACTACAAGAAATGGAGCTATGAAAGGATAGATGGAAAGATTGGTGGAGCAGAAAGACAGATACGCATAGACAGATTCAATGCCAAAAATTCTACTAGATTTTGTTTTCTTCTTTCTACTAGAGCTGGTGGACTCGGTATAAATCTTGCAACTGCTGACACTGTTATTATTTATGATAGGGTTTTTTTTTTTGGAATTTGATATCTATGGTGCATGCATTTTATCGTGGTGTTAAAACATGAGCATTATATGCCCATGATTTTCAGTGATTGGAATCCTCATGCTGATTTGCAAGCAATGGCTAGAGCACATCGTTTGGGGCAAACTAATAAGGTTTTGCTTGCTCTCTAGTTTTTCATTCCTAACAACATAAATTTTGTAAATAATATTATTTTAAACTAGTTTCTTTAGGTAATGATTTACCGGCTTATCACTCGAGGGACCATTGAAGAAAAGATGATGCAAATGACAAAGAAAAAGATGATTTTAGAACATCTTGTTGTTGGTCGACTCAAGACACAAACTGTTAATCAGGTATGCTCAACTATGCTGGTGTTCATATTTTTAATATCTGATTGAATTTAAAAAAAAAATATTTTTTCCTGGTAAAGTGATGCAACAAGATGCTCATATTTCATTTGCAATGAGATCTTCATAACTTTTTCCTCTTGCATATATATCTTTAAGAGCTTTCACCATTTTATCTTTGCCTAAAGTTCTTGATGACCTTGATATTAGTTAAGTTAATACATACCTTATTTTGGGAGTTCAAACATTGAATGCAATTCATCATTGGCTTTTCATCAAAATTCCATCGAATTTCGATTTGCATTTTGTATTTTTAAACATTTAAACAAAGTAAGAATGTTTATGAACATGCATGTCATGCTTTATCATATGTATGTAATGTTTAGACAACCAATGCATTTGGAGGTTAATGTAGAAAAAAAAAAAAGTGTGTCCATTACATGAATTTTGACAAATTCAGGTGATGCTATAAAGTATTCCAACTTCCTCCTTGCATTATATTTAAACTTTTTTTTGTTACTCGAAAGCTCCAACTCCATGCAACCATGGTGTCAACTTAACTTTACTTCAACCTGGAAGGAGGCGCTATTGATCTCTCTTTGATGCCGCCTTTGGATCATATAACTCCCTTTCAATTTTGAATTTGGTTTTGTGTGGTCTCTCTTTCTTCAAAGTGAGGGGTTTTCATGACTACCTTTAATTGCTTTTTGACTATAGCTCATCAGCCCACACTTCCTTCAAGAGTTCGAATATTTTAACCGCTTTCAATTGTTCGCTAATCTTGGGTTATTTAATCCATCCAATAGACATCTCCTGATTCTCTTCTCTTTACTACAGTGGACATTCTACACTAAATATTTGATATAGTACAGATGACTTCTAATTTTGAAGGTGTCCCATTATAATTCCGGTTTATGAGCAGAAATTTTATTCCTAGTATAGGCTCCTGATTTTTCCTTTTTTAAGTTTTCCATGTAAAAAATTCTGTATTTTCTATATGTTTTTATTTTTTGACTGTGTGCGGATTACATTTTGAGGTAAGGATATCAAAAATACTGCAGCACAGCAAAGTTCATCTGATGTTCTAAATTCAGGGGATATGGAGGAAATTTTCTTATATTGAAACCCTTGTTCCATCAGTGGTTGATTAGTGATTTTAACTTATGCATTAATCATGAGAATAGAGTAAAATGCCGATTGAAGTGAATTTCTGTTGCTGATTTATATTCTCCTGGTAGCTTTTCCATGTTTTAAAAACTTTTTTTTTTCTTTTAATTTTTGCAGTTCTAATGCATATCATATTAATAAATTTGTGAATAAACAGTCGTAACCTTTAATCAGGCTATTCAAAGCATGAAATGATCTCTTTTTCTTTAGTGTAAGAGCACAAAACAGAGCGCTCACACTTAATGCATAATTTAACGTGCACAAACGGAATATGTATGCATGATACTGACGTTGTTGGCTAAAGATAAACTCTAATTGGAATTATAGAAGTTTTTCACATAAATTAGGACAATCAAATATTTTATTTCAATGGCACCAAATACCACAAGATAAGCACCTACAATTTGAGAGGTAGATGATCTTTTTCAAACCCTAACCCTAACAACTACTATTCAAGATGTGGGCAATCTTTCCCAAACTCTAATTTTATGTCTCGAGTCAACAATTGCATCGCATAATTTAACCCTAAGCATAATAAGCCCTACTTATACCAAACAATAATAACTAATAAAAGACTAAATTGCCCTTATGCGTCGGTCTAATATTACTCCCCTCCCAAAAAGGCAATCCTTAGGATGGAAAAAAGTAAATTGTTGTTCTGTGGCTTTCACTCATAAATTGATCTGGGTCTGGCTCTCGCAGTTAACACTTGATTGAAATAATTGTTGAATTGTTCGCCCTACACAAGGACTTTGCCTATTTTATACCTTGAAGCATCCGTCTCTGTAATGAAAGGTTAGCTGAAATCTAGTAATGCTAGCATTATTACACTCGTCAAGGGGCCTTCTTCCACTTCTAAAAAATTTGAGTCATCGTTTTATCTCACTGAAAGTTATCCTATTTTCGTTTCTCCATCAACGGTTTCACAATCGACTTGCAACCTTTCACTAACTTCTGATAGTATTTTGTAAGTCCCAAAAATCTTCTCAACACCTTCCAGGTCTTAGGTAGTGACCACTCCAATATAGCCGCCACCGTAGATGTATCTGCTAACACAAATGTCTTGCATAAACTCGAGTCATCGCGAATCTCCACTGTTTTACCTCCTTCCTGAAATCAATGCTCAAGAGTTTCGAATTCATCTGTCTTCTGAGGATTGCAATCATTTCATACCCAATATCATGTCAATTCTCCTTAAATGTAAGGCAAGAAATTCATCAATCATTTAAATACTCTGTAGTCTCAATTTATAAAATCCCCTTCTCTTTTCCACTTGTCTAGTTCCCATCATGACTCCCTAACATCCCGTGTCAATCATCTTAGGCTCCAATTACTTCACTACTTTGAGTAGAGATGAAGTTGTGGGTGTCCTCACTATTTATCACACAACTACATTCTGCTCTCCTTTCTATCCCCAAGGTTCATATTTTCCCTTTGGATCTTTAGGATGGGGCCGGTATGACGACACCATCAAAGTCATACTACACACAGACTTACCCCGCATTTGGATACTAGTTTGATACACTTTTCGTTAGATGGTGTGCTAGGTTAGTATTTAGGGTGCTAGGTAGTCTTTTTGATGCCTGACTATTGTTCTCAATTGGATTGATTGCCCTAGCCAGACATGTTTTTTTTGCATTATGCTTGTGGTGTGACTGCATATTGCATATGTATGGTAGTGTGTTAGGACACTTTTCTGCAATAAGTCATGCCTATTTATATGCACACACACAGGTACCGCTATGAGGGGAGCAAGTAATCATTTCTGACTATTTTTCTTGCAGGTGCTATTAGCTCTCCCACTTTTAAGGCATAACTCATGATACGTTATTTGCATGTGAGTTTTCTCGTTGACACTTGTTTTCATGCAGAATTGAGTCATTTTCTTTTCTCTATCTACTTTTAGAGTCTAGGAAAATCCTGTAGCATAAATAAGAATACGGGCATGAGTTTCGAGGCGTTTAGC
>JXCR01092510.1:18714-38689 GCA_002079205.1 Phalaenopsis hybrid cultivar | reverse complement strand
TTGAGAAGATATTTTGGAGGAGGTAACCCATGGTTGCTAACAAATATCTTCTAACCACATGTAGTTAATCATACTGCAAACATAATGACCCAGGAAGATAAAACCATGTGATCCTATTCGGGTCATCCCAAACAAAAACAATTAATAAAAATGACAAAATTAATCGACCAATAAATCATAAACAACCTAAAATTTTACAACCCCTAAAATTTGCATAAGACATTAAAACTTAAATTGAACTCTAATGAACAAAGATTACCAAACGCAACTTGAACATCTATGTTCATATTTATGAAGATTTCTTGGACTATAAAATCCGTGGTTGCTGACAAGAATCTTTAGTTCCTTGCATAAACACCTTTCCGACTAAATAAATATGAATATTTTTACGGCCTCGGGATGACGGAGCCATAGACATCTTGACCAGGTAGTTTACAAATTATTCAACCAATTAAATGACCAACTAAAACAAACAAATTTGAAAACATATTTTTATGCTAATCATATTATGTTTTGTAGGTTTATTGGAGACATTAAAAAAAAAATAAANCATGTTATGTTTTGTAGGTTTATTGGAGACATTAAAAAAACAAAAATTTTGCTTTAGATTTCATTTGTATGTTATAGGGTGTGCTAACTCTGTTTTGCATCATGAAATTCAGAAGCAGAATCTTAAGAAAATAAAACCAAAACAAAATAATACAAAAAAAAACATGACTTGATCAAAATAAAACTAAATAAAACAAAATGACATGACAAAAACAAAACAAAACAAAATGAAATGACATGACAAAAATAAAATAAAATGACATGACATGAAAAAAATAGACAAAACAAAACAAAACGACATGACATGACATCAACAAAAAAAAAACCAAACAAAACCTTCACGGTAGAGTCGGATTCTTAGAAACCTATTACCTTAGGAATAAAACATTTGATGTTTCTTTCCTTGACATTTCTTAGGAGAACGAGTGTTGATGAGAATCAGGAGTTTTCTTAGATAGTTCTAACTGTCTAAGAAGTAATTATCTATAAAAGCTTACTCCTATAGTAGAATTAAGAACCCAAAATAGGTGATACACCTAAAATCTCTGGTTATTTATTTTTCATGTGGTCTTCCGTATATTAGAAACCATTTCTCTATAATGTTCACGACAATGAAAAATCCTTTAGACATTTCTTTTGCTCATGTTTTCAATTTTTTAGCCCATTCCTTCCTTTTCCCAGTTTCTTAAAATCATGGATTCCTTGACACAATTCAAGAGAAAAAGTTAACTAGAGATTAAGGAAATAAAAATAGATAAACAGAGTGATGACTCCTTTCAATCAAAAGACCCATATCATGACACGATGGGAGTTGGCGGCGAGCGGATGCATCCATCTACTTTTGGGCGCCATCATCCCTGTTGAATAATTTTTAATGCAAGGAGAAAAGTAACCAAATGGTAATTCCATTAATTCATTAGAATCATCCTCTTACAAATTTACATGAATTTTAGAACTAGTAGATGGAGACAAATGGTAGAACTTGATCAGTTTCAAACCAACACCCTGGACTTCCTTAACCTCTACACTCTCAATCTTTTGAGGGTGGATTGGAGTAACTGTCATGGCATGCACATAGTGGTTTATCCAATCATACATTAACTCTTATTCACTTTTCTCCACATCTTCCAAAGAAATCTTAAACTATGGTTTCTTCTATTTTATCATCATCATCTCTTCATCGGAACTTTCTTCCACATCAATGCTGATGGTCCGCATCGTCCATTCAACAATTATGTTGGTTCTTCCTTTTCCACGTCTCTGGCCTCAATATCGGATGCATAGGCTAAAAGAACCTCTACCAACTCATTGCAAAGGAATAGTGGAAGATTGTTGAAGTAGAGTTGAATGGTCCCTTCTTTGCGGTTCTTCTGCATCTCAATCTTATTTGTCATAATTTCTCAAGAAAAGTCAATCTTAATCGGAGGGGCATAGTAAGTGTCATCTTCATGGATGCCTACATCATGAACTAAAAAAGGCTATAAATCCCCTTTGATGTAACATTTTTGTGCTTCTTTGAAATACTTAATACACTGGTGTAGTGATGTCGGAACCATATTATGCTTGTGCAGCCACGTCCAACCAAGTATGGCATTAAAAGAGGTCTCTAAGTCGATGATATGGAACTTGGCGATTGTTACTAGCTCTCTAACCTTCATGAGTAGTGTGATCAATTGAAGAGCTCTTTCTCCTTTCTGATTAAATCTTTTTAGCATCATTCTATTGAAAGTGAGCTCCTGAGCGTCATTGTCCAAGTAGGCTAACGTTTGTGGACTCATTAAGTTAAGTGACTCTCTCAGATCTACCAAAACTCTGGAAATTACAAATCTTACAATGTTGACTAAAATGTAGAGTGGTTGATTATAATCAGTAGTACCAAGAAACAAGTCTTCATCGGTGAAGGTCACCCCAGACTATTCTTTTAACGAAAAAACTTCATCCGAGGATGTGTTGGCCAACTGAGCTAAGCAAATTTTTGGATCAAGAAGGGCCAAGAACAGAGCTTCTCTCATCTCCTTTAACAAGATTAGAGCATCGTAGATGCTTAGTTTGGCCGGCAACCTCCTAAGATGAGCTAGTACATTATAATCCACTTTACAANCAAAACTAAGTCAATTTAGACTCCTTAGGTTCAACTCGACTTAAACTTAACACAATTCAAAACACAACTCAAACACTTAGCTTCAATCTGACTCAAACCTAAGTCAACTCAAACATAACTCGACTTAAACACTTAGGTTCAAACCAACTTGAACCTAAATCAACTCAAACCTCTAAGTTCAACCTAACTTAAACCTAACTTAATCTAAATCTTTAACTTCAACCAAACTTGGACTTAAGGTAACATAAATCCTTAGGTTTAAAACAACTTGAACCTAACTCAAATCAAACCCCTAGATTTAACCCAACTTGAACCAAACTCAACTTAAACCTTTAAGTCTTAACTACATTAGACTTAAGTTAATTCAAACTGTTAAGTTCAAACCCAAATTGGACTTAAATCAACGTAAAACCATTGGGTTCAACTCAAGTTAATCTTAGGTTCAATCCACCTAAGTTAAGTTAGACTTTAAGTTCAGCCTACATCGAACATAAATCGTCCCATTCTGGACTTAAGACTATTTTAAATCCTAGGTTCAATATTGAAACTAAATCAACCTTAGATCCCAATTATATTAGATCTAAATTAAACTTAAGTCCTATCTACATTGGACTTAAACCACATTGAATTTAAAACATTTTAAGTCCTAACTACATTGGACTTAAACCATTTGATCCTTAGGTTCTACCTACATCAAAACTAGAACATTTTATGTCCTAACTAAATTGGACTTAAATCATTTAAACACTTAGGTTCTACGTACATTGAACCTAAAATAATTTAAGTTCTACCTACATTGGACTTAAACCATCTTAAAACTCTAAATTCTACCTACACTGAACCAAAAATATTTTATGTCCAATGAGTCCTAACTACATTAGACTTAAACTATTTTAATCTTTAGTTTCTACCTACATTGAACCTAAAACATTTTATGTCCTAACTACATTGGACTTAAAACATTTAAACTCTTAGGTTCTACATTCATTGAACCTAAAATCTTTTAAGTCCTATCTACGTTGGACTTAAACCATCTTAAAACTCTACATTCTACCTACATTGAACTTGAATCATCTTCATAACTAAAGATCTATCCAAATTGAATGACATTAATCTTCAAGTTTCACTGACATTAAACCTAAATCATAGGTTTCAATTAAACTCTTTCAGGTCTAATTGACATCAGACCTAAGCAAATGACGTCATTAAAATCCAACTCACTGACATAAATGACATGAAATTTACCTTAAAAGACATTAAAACTTAAACTTGAACCTAAAAATGCAACTAGGTTTGAGAAGATATTTTGGAGGAGGTAACCCATGGTTGCTAACAAATATCTTCTAACCACATGTAGTTAATCATACTGCAAACATAATGACCCAGAAAGATGAAACCATGTGATCCTATTCGGGTCATCCCAAACAAAAACAATTAATAAAAATGACAAAATTAATTGACTAATAAATCATAAACAACCTAAAATTTTACAACCCCTAAAATTTGCATAAGACATTAAAACTTAAATTGAACTCTAATGAACAAAGATTACCAAACACAACTTGAACATCTATGTTCATATTTATGAAGATTTTTTGGACTATAAAATCCGTGGTTGCTGACAAGAATCTTTAGTTCCTTGCTTAAACACCTTTCCGACTAAATAAATATGAATATTTTTACGGCCTCGGGATGACGGAGCCATAGACATCTTGACCAGGTAGTTTACAAATTGTTCAACCAATTAAATGACCAACTAAAACAAATAAATCTGAAAACATATTTTTATGCTAATCATGTTATGTTTTGTAGGTTTATTGGAGACATTAAAAAAACAAAAATTTTGCTTTAGATTTCATTTGTATGTTATAGGGTGTGCTAACTCTGTTTTGCATCATGAAATTCAGAAGCAGAATCTTAAGAAAATAAAACCAAAATAAAATAAAACAAAACAACATGACATGATCAAAATAAAACTAAATAAAACAAAATGACATGACAAAAACAAAACAAAACAAAATGAAATGACATGACAAAAATAAAATAAAATGACATGACATGAAAAAAACAGACAAAACAAAACAAAACGACATGACATGACATCAACAAAAAAAAACCAAACAAAACCTTCACGGTAGAGTCGGATTCTTAGAAACCTATTACCTTAGGAATAAAACATTTGATGTTTCTTTCCTTGACATTTCTTAGGAGAACGAGTGTTGATGAGAATCAGGAGTTTTCTTAGATAGTTCTAACTGTCTAAGAAGTAATTATCTATAAAAGCTTACTCCTATAGTAGAATTAAGAACCCAAAATAGGTGATACACCTAAAATCTCTGGTTATTTATTTTTCATGTGGTCTTCCGTATATTAGAAACCATTTCTCTATAATGTTCACGACAATGAAAAATCCTTTAGACATTTCTTTTGCTCATGTTTTCAATTTCTTAGCCCATTCCTTCCTTTTCCCAGTTTCTTAAAATCATGGATTCCTTGACATGATTCAAGAGAAAAAGTTAACTAGAGATTAAGGAAATAAAAATAGATAAACAGAGTGACGACTCCTTTCAATCAAAAGACACATATCATGACACGATGGGAGTTGGCGGCGAGCGGATGCATCCATCTACTTTTGGGTGCCATCATCCCTGTTGAATAATTTTTAATGCAAGGAGAAAAGTAACCAAATGATAATTCAATTAATTCATTAGAATCATCCTCTTCCAAATTTACATGAATTTTAGAACTAGTAGATGGAGACGAATGGTAGAACTTGATCAGTTTCAAAGCAACACCCTGGACTTCCTTAACCTCTACACTCTCGATCTTTTGAGGGTGGATTGGAGTAACGGTCATGGCATGCACATAGTGGTTTATCCAATCATACATTGACTCTTATTCACTTTTGTCCACATCTTCCAAGGAAATCTTAAACTATAGTTTCTTCTATTTTATCATCATCATCTCTTCATCGGAACTTTCTTCCACATCAATGCTGATGGTCCGCATCGTCCGTTCAACAATTATGTTGGTTCTTCCTCTTCCACGTCTCTGGCCTCAATCTCGGATGCATAGGCTAAAAGAACCTCTACCAACTCATTGCAAAGGAATAGTGGAAGATTGTTGAAGTAGAGTTGAATGGTCCCTTCTTTGCGGTTCTTCTGCATCTCAATCTTATTTGTCATAATTTCTCAAGAAAAGTCAATCTTAATCGGAGGGGCATAGTAAGTGTCATCTTCATGGATGCCTACATCATGAACTAAAAAAGGCTATAAATCCCCTTTGATGTAATATTTTTGTGCTTCTCTGAAATACTTAATACACTGGTGTAGTGATGACGGAACCATATTATGCTCGTGCAGCCACGTCCAACCAAGTATGGCATTAAAAGAGGTCTCTAAGTCGATGATATGGAACTTGGCGGTTGTTACTAGCTCTCCAACCTTCATTAGTAGCGTGACCGATTGAAGAGCTCTTTCTCCTTTTTGATTAAATCTTTTTAGCATCATTCTATTAAAAGTGAGCTCCTGAGCATCATTGTCCAAGTAGGCTAACGTTTGTGGACTCATTAAGTTAAGTGACTCTCTCAGATCTACCAAAACTCTGGAAATTACAAATCTTACAATGTTGACTAAAATGTAGAGTGGTTGATTATAATCAGTAGTACCAAGAAACAAGTCTTCATCGGTGAAGGTCACCCCAGACTGTTCTTTTAACAAAAAAACTTCATCCGAGGATGCATTGGCCAACTGAGCTAAGCAAATTTTTGGATCAAGCAGGGCCAAGAACAGAGCTTCTCTCATCTCCTTTAACAATATTAGAGCATCGTAGATGCTTAGTTTGGTAGGCAACCTCCTAAGATGAGCTAGTACATTATAATCCACTTTACACGTGCCTCCAATTTTACTTGGAATAGGTATTTCTTCTATCGCTGGAGGCGGCTCTTCACGAGTAACTATTTGCTTTCTTTTGTCTATTGCAGCCATTCTCGGCTCCTCAAATTTATTTATGTAATCTCTTCTTCTTCTTCTTGCGATGTTGTGGGAAAAACTTCTGGTGTTTCTTGTGCATTGGAGAAATCCAAATTGATGATGAGCGGTGCTCCTTAGCACTTGAGGACTAGCTCCTCACTCCCAAATCTATTGTAATCAACGTCAATGATATCTTCGTCATTTTCATTGACATGTTCATCAGATTTAAGTATGATTTTAGGATTGGTTTGGGAATCAAGATTAGGGTTAGATTGATCATAGTCAGTTACGTCATCACTAGAGATGGTTAAAACGTAGTCAAAATTATAATCATTATATTTAAAAGACCCTTAAGGTGCAAAAATGATATGATCAGCGGTTCAAGGAATTTATCTCCCGAATCTGAGATAACCAATCTAACAAAGGCAGCCCCTATTCTACCCCTCACTCTATCGGACTTCATGATTGTGTCCTTCTTTTCATCCAGTAGCAGTGGCTTCTCTAACAAAATCTCTAACTTAGGCCTGATAGGCTGTAAACTATGAACGACGGCTTGGGCTGAAGCGATCTAGATCTGATTGAGTATCTTCTTGGTTGATTTTCTCCAAGCTGTGCTCCATCTACCTTCATCTGAAGACGGATCTATTAGGATAATTGGCTTGGCCAGAATCATATTTACAGAACCTCTTTAAGGTTATTTTAAATATTCTTTCAGAATTTATGTTTCCTTATTTGAGATTCCTCTCGAACCAAACCTTAAAACTGAGACAACCCTCTTTGATTTGTCCAAGTAGCTTGTGTTAAGTGCAATAGTTGAGATGGTCTTTCTTATCAACTTCATCTAGATTCTTTGGCTCAGGCAACCTGAGCTCAAACCTCTTCATTAGACTCTTGAACATGTTTAACACAGCTTCATCTTTAAAGGAGTATGTTCTCTTCATCCATATTGTGATTGTCAAACTTGATTTGTCATCTGTCATGTAAGTCCTCTGCTACTATTGGTTGGACTGACCATACTGCTGAGCAAGCTGATGTTAAGGCTGGCTATCCTGTGATAACTGCTGGTGACTCTGATGGGACTGCTCAACTAGAATCTTTATTGGTTGCTTTCATTTGTCAACTTTTGTCATTGTCTCGGACTTCTCCTAGAATATCTTGGTTGTTCTGTACTTCTCGGTCTTTTCCTGGGATTTCATATTCTTAATTGCCTAATGCAAGTTGCTAGCCTTGCTAAGTACCTTTTCGAATGACTTGATTATGAGTCCCTTAAGCATGAAAGCCACTAGTCCACGTATGTTCTTGAGTAGAACCTCAATCGCATGTTGTTGTTGCAGCTGAGGTTCACATTTCATGCATAAGTTTCTCCACCTCATGATGTAATCCCAAAATGTCTAGTTGGGCTTCTGTTGATCAACCACAAGATCTCCTATCGTAACATGGTGTTGCACTCTAACAAATTTTTTCACGAACAACTGGTCTAACTCAGTAAACAATTTCAGTTATCCATTGGATATCTTGGCATACAAATCAAATGCAAAGCCTGATAAGTTGTTGTCTAACTGACAAAAAAGCAAGGCTTCATTACCTCCAATATTGCAACAATTGGCCTGGAAATGGGCTATATGCTATCTTGGATTTTCGGTCCCGTCGAAAATCTTGAAATTTGTTGGCACAAACCCTTTAGGGTAGGTGATCCCGATGTTCTAGATAAATGTAACATGTGATGTATGAGATTATATGCTTAATTTCCTTCATAATGATTCTCACTTTGCAACAAAGTTAAGAACTTGATTCCAAACAAATTCTAGGTAAAAGTTTCACTATGAAGCAAATAATAATACAGTTATAACATTTAAATATGAGATACTACGCAATTATACATACATTATCAAGTAATATAGAAATTTTTTTATTAAGCCCGGAATGTCGAACCCACAGAGATAACTAACAATATGCAACTTACAAAACAAAAGAAATTAGATAACAAAATTTTACTTAGCAAAGTATTCTTGCATAAACTCTAGATGTTGTTATAGGAATGAAAATGCAATTCTTTTATAAACATTTAATAATTGAAAATAAGCAACTAATTAACTTAACTAAATACTTGCAAAATGAAGGCAATATAAATAAAATATATGTTTCCTTATCATGAATCAGTAACAAGTATATGAATTATATTGTGAAAGTATTCTAATTATGTTGTGCCAATTAGAAGTAATTATATTATTTACCTTTACTAGAGATGCTATAAAGAACATTGGCTAACTTATAGTTTGAATAGTTTTGAAGATGGGTTTAGGTTGGGAAAATACTAGCTCTCACTATAGAGTTCCCTCTTCTCCCTCCACCTGGAGGCTAACATCTCGTATCAAAACCTAAAACTATAAATCAAATTGGGGGCTTTAGTCTGTCACTCTAAAGTCCTCTAATTCTACACCCTTCAAATTTTATTTGCTTATTTATTTGCGCTCAACCACATGAACTACATTCTCATTCATGAGATCAAATGTTATTCTTGTTATTTGTTGACTAAGACAATACCTTCTCAGATCTTACACGTTCTCACAACAAGTATTAACATCTTAATTTGCCAAATCATGAATTATATGAAGTAAAAGGTTTAAAATCATCAAAACTTCTTCCAACATTAAAGTTTCATACTTCACCCAACTGTTGACCTCATTTTGGGGTCTTCTTTTCCCTTCCTAGATGACTAGACTGAGATTTACACGACTTAAAAATTCAGGCCATTTCTTAACCTAATCGGACCTTTTCCTCTTCCTCCCTTTTCTTGACCGGATCTCGAAGCTCCTTCCGGTTCTCCAACAATCCCTTTCGTCGCTGATCTTAACCGACCTTCACCGCCGGTCGCTTTGTTGGTAACACTTTTCTAACAAACTTTCTCGACCAAATGCATAAACCCCATCGATGGGCACCCCTCTTTCCCTCAGCTATAAATACCGCCTTAGGGAAGAATTTAGAGAGTTTTTTTTTTTTTCTTGAGCAATTTGAAGATTCCTTTTGCTTAAGGCTTGCTCTATACTTTCTGGAAGTCCTTTGAGGGGAGTTTTTAGGTTCGATTTTTTCTGACTCACATGCTGAAGAGGAATTTTGGCTGACTTGCTATTATTTTTTGATTTGGCTTCTTCCATTCTTGGGATTTGGAGATTATTTCTGCTTACTGCTTCTAAGTTCTTAAAAAAAAACTTTTGGAGGCATTCGGAAGTAAGTTCCCCTCCTCTACTTTGACTGTTTCAAAAGATTCTTGACTTTAGAAAGACATTTATATAAGAATTTATATTCATGAGATGGACTTGTGTTACAATATCAGGAAGTGGATAAGATTTTTAATATTTCTCTAGAATTATATTTGGTTGCTTGGAGAGATTACTTACGGTTTTTCTTGTGGAACTTGAAGTCTTCTTTCCTCTCTTACACGCATTCATAGATCTTAAATGTGGTTTCAACTTTAAGAAAGAAAGAAGGGTGGATTGAAATATGGTCATTATAATCATTTATTTGATTTGGCTATGATTTCTGTTCTTTTAAAGATAAAGAGAATTTATGAGAAAACTTCCCCTTGAAGAGTTAGAACTTTGCATTCTTACATGAACCTCACTTTTTTTTTTCGGTTCTCTTTTAATTTTTTTTTCTTTCGGTTCTCTTTTATTTTTTTTTATTTTGGTTCTCTTTTATTTTGGCTGCAGTTTGTTTTTTTACAGGAAAAGTCTTCTATTCTATACTAATTCTTAGTTTGATTTATACTTTTTTATTTCCTTTCATATTTAGTTTGAACCATCTATTTGCTCCGCAATAAGTTCAGCTTTCCTTATGAGTTCTGGCTCCAAACTATTAAGTATTGGAAGTGATTAGAATTCGGATTTGATACTTTGGATCATTGGATAATCTGTAGGAGGTCTGGATTGTGGGGAAATAAATATTTGATTACTCTTGTGAGAAACCGATGTTCCCTGTCTTATTTCATTGGTTGCTATGTGGTTAAGATACATATGGATATTTATACATTTACATGTATACCATTTAATTCTTGTGTATTTACTATTTAATTTTTAAACTCCAATTCTTTACACACATGCTAACCGATTCTTATCAATTTACATATCTAACACCTCTCATTTTTTTTATTATCGGTATTTCTGATTTGCGATTCAGATTTGGGAAAACTAGTTTTCTTGCATCTATTTTATAATTCTACCATATACTTTTTATTGGGAGATGAACATATTTTTCTTTGAAAATAAATGTACTTGGGAAGATTTCTCATATGCACCTCTTGATGACTATATATTCACAAACCCAATATTGAACTACTTCACGTTTATGCCATCTAATGCTTTCTCACTAAATCAACATATGAGGTGTATTGTTTTTTTTAGGAAATGGAGATATTTGAAGATTGAAAGTTTATTTGCACCTTAAAATTATTATATCGGATTGGGTTATTGATACATGCAAAATTTGTTTTGGTGGCTCGGTTTTACTCCTTATACTACTACTCTTGTTTGAATACCTGCTCGAAATTTTCATGTCTTGGAATATATGTTTGGAGCAGCAATTCCTGCTCCTCTTGCTGTTGAATTTTAATCTCTTGTTGGAATTGGCTTGCTATTTACATAAAATTCATAAGTTTGAACTTGGAAACATGAGAATAGAAACATATTTCTCCTTGAAAATTTGATAGAGCATGCAATGACACATGTGCAGGTTTAAAGTTTGAACTTAAAGGTGGAAGGTGAATGTTATAGAAATGCTTAAATGATTACCTCTCTCATTTTCTTGATATAAAATATACAAAATTTTGTTGGATAAGCATATGAAATATTGAGGTGGCCTATTAGTTTGAGATGAGGGGCAATAGGAAATGATGCAAAGAACCATCGATCAGCTTTACTTATAGCTGAAAATATAAAATCAATATGCAATTAGTGTGATTTCCTTTCACCCTAATTCGTCGACAGCTCTAACCCTTTTCAAAATGTATGAGAATTGGTAGTTAGGAAAGCACAAATACTACAAGTTTTTATTTTTTTTCACAAGTATTACACTTGTAAGATAACATATGCTACAGATTTTTGAACATATACTACACTTGTAAAAGAACAGATACTGCAAGTCTTACACAGATACTACACTTGCAAAAGGAATAGATACCACATCCATAAAATGATAAATACTACACCATAGTCAATATACACTGGATTAATACATATACACATAATAACACTTACATATACACTCTATGTATCTTATAACACATTTCATAATTTACACAATAAATACTAAGATACACAATAGATATTACATCTTACACTCTACATGATAGATACTACATTTGTGACACATCATACACTATACACTAGGCTTTCCACATAACAGATATCACAATAATAGATATTATCTTTCTTTTGAGAGTCTAGATATTACACACCACACCCCGATAAGTTCAGATACTATACATCACTTATCCTAGCACCACACATAGGCACACCACACCCCGATAAGTTCAGATATTATCTCACATAGGTAATTTGTACCTTTAATAAGATAAGTCTGGATACTTTTTAGATTCGAACATCCATTGAACGATAGGGTCTAGGGCTGCCTGATTATAGGGGTGATTCATTGGTGACCTCTAGTTGATATTGATAGGCTGACTTTGATATATCAGTTGTCTGTGAAATCGAGATAAAAGAGAGAAAGAGGTTTATTCTGAGCCTAACCCAAAATTAAAAGCTGATACCCCACTATAAATTCTCATATGCTTATCATTTAACTTTTCTTTTATAATATGCAAATGTTTGTCTAACCTTTTTCTATCATGCAATTGGAATGTGTTTTGTAGCATTGCCAGACTTAATCAGGTATATTTAGTTGTTTCAATTTTTTTTGTACACTGCATATTTTTTTCTTTACTGCATAGTCTTTCCTCTTCTTCATATTTACTTTACTTTCATAGGTTTCCTTCAGTCCTTTCCAGTTATAACAGTTTAGTACACACCTGCTCCCTTCCTGTACTGCATCGTACTATAGACATTCATCTGTATTCATACTTTTAAATATTTTTTCCTAGCATTCTCATGCAATTCCCTAGGATAGGCTGTTCGAGGCATGGTTTTCTCTCTTCTTTATCCCTTTTTCTTGGAACGAGACGATGACATTGTCGATTGGTGATTCATCTCTGGGCAGCAATCGGGACTACGACGGATGGTGGCAGAAGGAACTTCAACCGAATTTCGATAAATTTAAATAACATACCTATAGGACGCTGAGGTTGTTCGTCTGGCACGACGTAAATCCCCACATTATATTTTAGGACTTTCTACGATTTTTATATTGTACGATATAAGTCCTAAACTTTTTAGGATTCCAAAGTTGTCGTTCGGTATGACAAAAATCCTCATATTTTCTCGGGCTAGTTGCATATGACATGCAGATATAAGCCCTGAATATCTAAATAATTGGCAGGACCGAAATACCAAATAATTTCTCTTTCAAAGATGTAAAGCCAAACCATAGATTAGTTTAAAATGTCACTGAATCTTATTCGGTATCTTCAACATCTCCTAGATTTCGCTTCTTTGCACTCCAGAAATAATTGTTCCTATTTGAACTTATCCCATTTAACTTTTCCTATAAACAATCGTGAAGACCTAAACATTAAATTCTTGAAGACGAAACCTCTACTCATTATCAAGAGTTTTCTCAAATGACTCCCGACATTTGGGATGTAATTAACTATAGGGGCTTGCCTCTATAGGATATTAAGAAGATTAATCTAAGCCCTGTCTAATCTGTGTATTAGATAGGGGAACTTGTCGGCTATAAATTCACTGACCAAAATAGAGTCATAAACTTTTAAGTTTAGATAGTTAAGCCCACTAATAAGTGATACTATCATCCTTCAAGATGATATATCATTTATGGTATCATGCTCAACTATTTAAACTATTAGATATATGAGGTATATGTGGTCTCATCATTTTCGAAAGATAAAAAAAAAATTATACCATTTTCACAAAATTAAAATTACATTATATATTATAATAAATTTAAATTTTAAAATCTTATCTTCAAAAAATATATAGCCGACAATTTCTGGCGACTCTGCTGGGGAATCTATTCCTCTCTCCATTTTAATTATGAGGTTTTGTCTTCATACAACGATAGTGTATCCATATCCCTAATGGGTCAGACTTTCATTCTTCTGTTGATGTACTTCACTCATTTCTTCCTTGAGTAAGTTTTGTCAACTCCCTTGATTTTGGAGCCACTGTTTAATCACCNTATCCATATCCCTAATGGGTCAGACTATCATTCTTCTGTTGATGTACTTCACTCATTTCTTCCTTGAGTAAGTTTTGTCAACTCCCTTGATTTTGGAGCCACTGTTTAATCACCCATAAACAGAAAGGTTTCGAAATCTTTAAATTTTAAATAGGATGGACTACCAATAGGTGTGATATGTTAGTAGACAATTCGTAGGACTGAATTTGATATGAGAAGCTTTCTCTTTAAATCACAAACACATGTGCTACACATCCTATTCTTTCCTTTATTTATGACATTTTGATTTGATTATTTAAAACCTATAAATAAAATTTAAGATGTATATACATATATAGAGATTTGTTCGGATAAGTCTCGAAAGAGACACCAGTTAAAAAATTTTGTTTAATTCAAGATATTCGTCCTAAATTGTTGCAACCATGGCCGTAAACATCGTGAGTCTAATTTCTGGAAAATTTAAAATTACAGAAAATGACTTCACCAAAGTTGATCTTCTCCTTTGGCACTAGAATGGAATTGGCCGTGAATAAGAATGAGCTACATGATAGAGCCATCATTCGCTTCGGGCAAGGGTTTGATAATACTGACATTAAGTTTGAAAAAGTTATCGTCGTTGTACTGAGAAACAATACTCCTGAAATGGTGGAACCCATAGTGGAATTCAACCTAAAATCGACACACGAGTTCCCACCTTTGAAAAGGGTGTTAGCTAAGAAAGACATTGCTACTATTACAAAGATAGCTAAAATTGTTAAGAATACCTTGGAAACAACTGTTCTTACCCCCACCACTCTAGTCACTGCACTTGTCACCTTCCCCACTCAACTTAAAGGAAAGGAGATTCAGGTAGACGACGAGTTTGTCACTGTGGAGGGTTCAATGTTCTTAACAGCGCCTTCTGTGTTTGAAGTAGGGTCCAGTTTGAGGTCTGCACCTCTGACCAGGACTCAGAGAAGGAATAAGAACCGGAGAATAACTAAGATCAATAAAGTGAAAGCTGTCAAGGTTGTTGCCTAGATTTCCTTAGATAAAGATGAAGAAATTTGATTACTTGAGACCTCCCCTCTTTTAAGAGGGAGTAGGTTTCATCCACTGTCCGCCGCTCTTAATGAAGAGGACGTTCAGAGGATTGCTGTTACACCGACTCAATTCTACCGTCGCAATAACCAAGTAAAGACTAAAGGATTTGTACCGTTAACGTGAGTTCTTATGGTCTTCGAGAAGCTGGCAAAGAAAGAAAGATGTTCTGTTATGGAAATCCTTAATAGAATGTGGTGTGCTGTGTCACCCTAGCTGGGGAAACAGATACTGAAGGATGATAAGTTCATTTCGCAACCTACAAGGAGATTTGTGAGAAGAGGAGAAGGTTTTCTTTTGCAAACCTTTCGGAGAGTCCATTTAGATGACCACCGTATAGATCTCGCTTCTGCCACAATACTCCACTACTGTTCAAAATTCCCGTCAAATGGCATTTGGGAGCCCGTGTTCCTCCTGTTTCTATCACTGTCACTCCTACCGCCATTCTTTCCCAAAATTTTAAGGGATAAAAACCCATTAAATCCCATCTTAGACATAAGTGTACTTAGGGTACATGATAATCTCTTACTATGGTCAGAAAGGTCAAGGAACAGTAAGAGATTACCTGTTGATGTGTCTGGTTCAGACATTAGGGGGCCCAACGGTTCTCAGCATATGGATATCATTAACAAGTCACTTGATCCCAAGATATTTGTATCCGAGAAGATGGTGTGGTGACCTAAGGTCATTAAACCAACACATACAGAGGAGCCCATGATGAAGAATTCCTGATAAAATTCCCCATGTGATGTGTTGCCCACTACAAATGCCGTTGAAAATGCTACTTGTCAGTTGTCACAGACTAACCCTGAGGTGTCTAAAAAAGACCCAATTGAAATAAATTTAGAAAAGCTCAGAAAGGATATTGAATAGTTTTCTGAGGAAAGGAAAGATGAATTGGATGATGAAGAAAATTTGACTGATTATATGGATGAGGATTTCACCGAAATAAATGTCGTGGAAACCCTAGCATCTTCATCCTTAGGAGAGGAACCAGGAGAAGAGAGTGCTGTTGAAATGTTGCAAAAGATTGTTTAGAAAAGAGATGACCAAATGGAATACATGAAGGCTAAAATGGAAGAAATGATGGCTGCTATTATGACCTTATAAAGTTAGCCAAAGTCTTCAAAAATAGTACCTATTGAGGTAAACCAACCGAATGTTGTACAGATTGACAACAATAAAAAAGAGTATACTTCTGTTAATAAGGAAGAACAATGTAAGAAAGATCATGTTCAAAATTTGATACCAGAGAAGGAGATTAAAAGTATGATAGAACAACAGGTGAAAGAAACCCTGATACAATCAAATGGCTGTGCATCAATTTTAAGGGGTAGACCATATCCTGAGAAATTTGATATTGTGCAATATCTCAAGGGTTTTGTACCACCTCTGTTTAAAAATTTTGATGAAACAGAGAATCCTCGACAACATGCAAATTTTTGTGCTAATTATTGCAATGCGAGAGGGAACGATGCATTACTTTTTTGACAGTTTATTAGTAGCCTGTTAGGAGTGATATTTGATTGGTATGTGGAATTTCCAAATGGTTATGTTAAGATGTTTGTAGAGTTAGAAAGTATTTATTAAATGGTTTGTTGGAGCTCAGTACCATATCACTGTTGGTAACCTGGTGGTTGAGAAACAAAGAACGGATGAAACTTTAGTAGAGTATATTCTACACTGGAGGAATCTGAGCATGAAGTGTGAACCTCAGCTTCAAGAACAACATGCTATTGAGATATTGCTGAAGCGTATTCACGGACCAGTTGCTTTCCTCCTCAAGGGGTTCACGATTAAAACTTTTGAAATATTGCTCAACAAAGTCGGGATTCTTCAAGAGGAAGCTAAATAATTTGGTTTTATTGAGAAAATTGAAAAATAGAGATCCACAAAAGTCTTTGAGAAAAATTCTGGGACTGTTGTATTACCTCTAAGAATGGGTCCAAAGGATGAGGCAAAATAAGTGGTTGTTCAAGATGATCAAACTCCATTAATTGATAAAACCATTGTATAGAGAGAAAATGGAGAAATTAGCAATAAGGTGGATTACAATGTACTAGCCCATCTTATGATGTTACTTGCTAAGTTGAGTATATACGATGCCCTGATCCTATAAAGGAAATGAGGGAAGCCTTGATAAAAGCTTTGCTTGATCCAGAAATCTATTTAGCTCAACTGGCTGGAATTTCCTTAGATGAGGTTTGTTCATTAAGGGAACAAGCAAACATAACATTTACAAATGATGATTTGCTGCTTGGGACTGCTGAGCATAACCGTCCGCTGTATATCTCTGTCGACATTGGTAATTTCATGCTCTTTAGAGTATTAGTGGATCTAGGAGCATCCATTAATATAATGAGTTTGTGAACACTAGATTACCTGGACATAGATGCAAGTCAGTTGATGCTGATAAAATGAAGTTAAGAGGTTTTAACTAGAAAGGGGAAAGAGCTCTTGGATCAATTACGTTACTGATGAAGATTGGAGAATTAGTAACAACTGTAAAATTTCATATCGTTGACTCTGAAATTTCATTCAATGCTCTCTTGGGTCGACCCTGGATTCAAGAAAATAGTTTGATTCTTTCATCACTACATCAATGTATAAAGTATTGTTTGGAAGGACAAGAATATTGTATAAAGGGAGATTTACGGCCATTTTCAATTCATGAAGTGGGTATTCATGAAGATGCCACTTATTATACTCCTCCAAAAAGTATTGTTCCATCTCCTGATATTGCTGCAAGTAAAATAAAAGATCCAGAAAGTACATAAAGGCAAAGTAATGCAATATCGATTCAACGATCTTTTATCAGTCCTTTACAATAAAAGGGTGAAAGTCTCTCTAGAACTTGTATCCAAGGTTGAGGCCACGAACAAGGTCATGAAAGGAATGATAGGATTGTTGAACAAAAGAATTACATTGTCAACATTGGTATGGAAGATAGTTCTGAAGATGAGAAAATCAAGAAAGATGTGATGATGGTTAATCAGAAAAAACCTCAATTCCAAATCTATTTAGAAGATGAAAAAAAATGTGAGTATAGCTCAATGTATGATCGGATTAATCGCTATGTACAAACTATGGCCCTCACCCTGATTTCTACTCATAAAATTAAGGTTCAAATGGTCAAAGAAGTACATAGTGCAGGTATGAAAACAATTAAGTTTCATCGTGGTTCTTCATTCTCTAGTTCTGGAGCCAATGTAGAATTAGAAGATAATCTTTTATCTGAATTAATGGAATTACCTGTTGATTGGTACTCGCCTTGTGTTCAAAATCTCGCTCAGTATGGTATGGTACCTAAGAAATGGTCAAGAGATCAATCACAATACTTTGAGAAACTTTGAAATAATGATAATCAAGCATTTTATTCTNCCAAGAATTAGTATAGAATAGAAGACTTTTCCTGTAAAACAAAACAAACTGCAGCCAAAATAAAAGAGAACCGAAAGAAAAAAAAAGGTGAGGTTCATGTAAGAATGCAAAGTTCTAACTCTTCAAGCGAAGTTTTCTCATAAATTCTCTTTATCTTTAAAAGAACAGAAATCATAGCCAACTCAATTAAATGATTAGAATCACCATATTTCAATCCACCCTTCTTTCTTTCTTGAAATTGAAACACACATTTAAGATCTATGAACAAGTGTAAGAGAGGAAAGAAGACTTCAAGTTCCACAAGAAAAACCGCAAGTAATCTCTCCAAGCAACCAAATATAATTCTAGAGAAATATTAAAAATCTTATCTACTTCCTGATATTGTAACACAAGTCCATCTCATGAATATAAATTTTTATATAAATGTCTTTCTATAGTCAAGAATCCTTTGAAACACTCAAAGTAGAGGAGGAGAACTTACTTTTGAATGCCTCCAAAAGTTTTTTTTTTAAAGAACTTAGAAGCAGTAAGCAGAAATAATCTCAAAATCCCAAGAATGGAAGAAGCCAAATCCAGAAGAAATAGCAAGTCAGCCAAAGTTCCTCTTCAGTATACGAATCAGAAAAAATTGAACACAAAAGCTTTTCTCAAAGGACTTTCAAATATATAGAGCAAGCCTCAAGCAAAAGAAATCTTCAAATTGCTCATACAAAAAAAAAAAACTCTCTAAATTCTTTGCCAAGGGGGTATTTATAGTTGTGGGAAAGAGGGATACCCATCGATGGGGCTTATGCATTTGGGCGGAAAAGTTTTTTAGAAAAGTGTTACCAGCAAGGCGACCGACGGTGAAGGTCAGTTAAGATCGATGACGAAAGGGATCACCAGAGAACCGGAAGGAGCTTCAAGATTTGGTCAAGAAAAGGGAGGAAGAGGAAAAGGTCCGGTTAGGGCAAGAAGGGTTCCAAGAGGAGGAATGTGAGCGTGAGATTAGATTTTAGGATTAAAAAAAAAACTTTTTATTAAAAAAAAATGTTATATTTTTTTATTAAAAGGAAATATCAAATTTTGTGCAATTCATTCGTGCGCGGTGCCCTAACAAAATGGGTATCCTCCTTAGCTAAAATCGACGTTACGGACATGACGGCGGGGTCCATTTTGCCATCTAGGGTCATCCGGATAAATTCGTCGACGATCGAGCCAATTTAACTTCAATTTGCGTACGACGCGGTAAATGAAATTATTGTGACCCATTCGGAATCGTTTAAATAGTGAATCATTGGTCGGTCTTCACATAATCAATAACCAAAGTCAAATAAATTGTTGGCGACAGAAAGTCAAACATCACACACCATGTGTTCACTTATGGCTTTTAAATCCCTATGGGAGCTCAGCAAGAGTTTCAACATGTTCGACTATAATCGACTCAACTGGACGTCGAGGATTAGAAACCGTCAATATGAAACTACAAGGATCGAAAAAATGGTCTGAATTTTTAAGTCATTTAAATCCCAGTCTAGTCGTCTAGGAGAGTCAAAATAGAAATCCTAAGGCTAGATCCTAGGGTATCTAAGGAAGGGAAAAGAAG
>JXCR01092508.1:0-10462 GCA_002079205.1 Phalaenopsis hybrid cultivar | reverse complement strand
TGGTCATATTAAACGTCGACCATTAGATGATCCGATTAGGAGAGTAGATGCTTTAAATTCGATTTGTGTTAAGAAAGGCAGAGGTAGACCTAGGAAAACTTGGGCTTATTGTATTAAAAATGATCTTAATTTACTAGAACTAAATGAAAATATGACACTAAATAGGACGCAATGGAGAAAAAGGATTCATGTAGCCGACCCCACCTAGTGGGATTAAGGCTTTGTTGTTGTTGTTGTATATATATTAATTAAAACACAATTTACTCGCGTGCGGCGACGCGACAAAATGAGTGTCCTCCGTAGGCAAAGTTGACGTTCCGGACGCGCCGGTGCAGTCCGTTTTGTCATCCGGGGTCGCTCGGACGACGTCGTCGACAATCGGGTCAAAAACGCGTCGAAATTCAAATTTTATTAAATTTCGACCCGCGATCGATTGTCCTAAAAGGTTTATTCGAGTCTTTGACGGGTAACAGTGCAAGCGATGCGAATTATGGCGATCAGACGTGTCGACTCTCTGAATTGTAAAGTTTTGTGCGCGGGAGTGCGAATTGTGCAAAAGGCCACCCTAAGGCTCTAGAAAGTCCTATAGGGAATCCCTTTTGGGTTTCCTCATGTTGGTTTCATCCTTCTAAGTGCTAGAAGTTGATACCACACACGCGAAACTCCAGAAGGGGACGAAAGCGGGTTGAATTTCTAGAACAAGGCGGGCCCCATTTCTAAGGTTCTAAGATAGTCGAAGGGAGGTCCCTAAGGCTAGATCCTAAATCCTAAGAGAAAGATTAGACCTCACTAAAAATGAGGTCAACAATAACTACTGCAGAAGAGAAGTGTTACATATTTCTTTCTGGATTGATGGATTCGATCAGACAACCATTGGTGCCATTGGGAATTGATGATTATTTAGTGTTGATAAAACTTGCTAGGCGAGTAGAAATTGATTATCAACTCACTCAGAAACATAAAGATATGCACAAGAAGAAGAGTACTGATGAGGGAGAGCATGTGAACCAATCAGAGGGATCCAATGGGAAGAAACCCAAGTTCAGTTCTGATAGATTTAGTGGTGGCACTTCTTGAAGTACCGTAGTCACTTGTACTAAGTGTGGAAAACAACATAAATGTGAATGTTTGATGGGCTCTCATACATGCTACTTGTGTCACCAGCCTAGTCATATAGCGAGATGTTGTCCATCACTTGGTCAGAAAACCTTAGAAGAGTAGAAAACAGTTTGAGCTCCTTCACAGAAGCTTGCAGGTGGACAAGGAAGGATAGAATCTATAACTTCAACGCCTACTCAAGTTCAACTAAGGCGATCTATTCGACCTCAAGTTTATTCCCGTACTAGTAGAGAGCCTGAAGAACCTGCTGCTGATGTTGATGCTACTAGGGATTGATGAGTGTTATGTTTTATCGCATGTTATAGGAGTGACATTCTAGTGTATATGTTTTTCAGATGATGTGTATTTTGTTGTTGTTATGTTACCTTGCTTTAAATGTAATCTTACCTTGTTTCAATTGATGAGGGTAGTTTAGCTGAGTCAACTTGTATCAGGTTTTTGCTTTAGAGTGACAACTTTTCATCTTAATGAATTACCCTCAGTTTTCTTCATAAAATTTATGGATAGTTCATGTGTTTCCTACAATGATTAGAGGCTTGGAGTAGAAATACAAATTTCGAGGATAATTTTTATAAGGAGGGGAAATTGTGGTTACTGAATTTAAAAAAAAGTGAATTTGGTTAATACCGTCCAACCGGGCCTTGTCGTGACAGGGGAAGCGAAGGGGAAGGGAATGNCCTACAATGATTAGAGGCTTGGAGTAGAAATACAAATTTCGAGGATAATTTTTATAAGGAGGGGAAATTGTGTTTACTGAATTTTAAAAAAAGTGAATTTGGTTAATACTGTCCAACCGAGCCTTGTCGTGACAGGGGAAGCGAAGGGGAAGGGAATAGAGTCTAGGCGGGGACAACAAGGACAGCAGGATGGGCTGCAGTCCAGGCAACAACAAGTCAGAAGGAAGGCTGGAATGGCAGGACAACAGGTTGGACAAAAGTTCTGGGGCAAGAAGTGAGCGNAGGGAGGTCCCTAAGGCTAGATCCTAAATCCTAAGAGAAAGATTAGACCTCACTAAAAATGAGGTCAACAATAACTACTGCAGAAGAGAAGTGTTACATATTTCTTTCTGGATTGATGGATTCGATCAGACAACCATTGGTGCCATTGGGAATTGATGATTATTTAGTGTTGATAAAACTTGCTAGGCGAGTAGAAATTGATTATCAACTCACTCAGAAACATAAAGATATGCACAAGAAGAAGAGTACTGATGAGGGAGAGCATGTGAACCAATCAGAGGGATCCAATGGGAAGAAACCCAAGTTCAGTTCTGATAGATTTAGTGGTGGCACTTCTTGAAGTACCGTAGTCACTTGTACTAAGTGTGGAAAACAACATAAATGTGAATGTTTGATGGGCTCTCATACATGCTACTTGTGTCACCAGCCTAGNGGTGGATGAGTGGCTTTACACTTAGAGACAAAATGCGGAATGAATATATTCGTGATAGGGTTGGTGTAGCTATTGTGACAGACAAAATTAGAGAAAGTCGCCTTAGATGGTTTGGTCATATTAAAGGCCAACATGCAGCGCCATAGAGCATTGCGAATTGTGGCGATCGGACGTGTTAACTCTCTGAGTTGCAAAGTTTGTGCGCGCGGGAGTGCGAATTGTGCAAAAGGCCACCCTAAGGCTCAGGAAGGTCCTATAGGGAATCCCTTTTGAGTTTCCTCGTGTTTGTTTCATCCTTCTAAGTGCTAGAAGTTGATACCACACACGCGAAACTCCAGAAGGGGACGAAAGCGGGTTGAATTTCTAGAACAAGGCGGGCCCCATTTCTAAGGTTCTAAGATAGTCGAAGGGAGGTCCCTAAGGCTAGATCCTAAATCCTAAGAGAAAGATTAGACCTCACTAAAAATGAGGTCAACAACAACTACTGCAGAAGAGAAGTGTTACATATTTCTTTCTGGATTGATGGATTTGATCAGACAACCATTGGTGCCATTGGGAATTGATGATTATTTAGTGTTGATAAAACTTGCTAGGCGAGTAGAAATTGATTATCAACTCACTCAGAAACATAAAGATATGCACAAGAAGAAGAGTACTGATGAGGGAGAGCATGTCAACCAATTAGAGGGATCCAATGGGAAGAAACCCAAGTTCAGTTTTGATAGATTTAGTGGTGGCACTTCTTGAAGTACCGTAGTCACTTGTACTAAGTGTGGAAAACAACATAAATGTGAATGTTTGATGGGCTCTCATACATGCTACTTGTGTCACCAGCCTAGTCATATAGCGAGATGTTGTCCATCACTTGGTCAGAAAACCTTAGAAGAGTAGAAAACAGTTTGAGCTCCTTCACAGAAGCTTGCAGGTGGACAAGGAAGGATAGAATCTATAACTTCAACGCCTACTCAAGTTCAACTAAGGCGATCTATTCGACCTCAAGTTTATTCCCGTACTAGTAGAGAGCCTGAAGAACCTGCTGCTGATGTTGATGCTACTAGGGATTGATGAGTGTTATGTTTTATCGCATGTTATAGGAGTGACATTCTAGTGTATATGTTTTTCAGATGATGTGTATTTTGTTGTTGTTATGTTACCTTGCTTTAAATGTAATCTTACCTTGTTTCAATTGATGAGGGTAGTTTAGCTGAGTCAACTTGTATCAGGTTTTTGCTTTAGAGTGACAACTTTTCATCTTAATGAATTACCCTCAGTTTTCTTCATAAAATTTATGGATAGTTCATGTGTTTCCTACAATGATTAGAGGCTTGGAGTAGAAATACAAATTTCGAGGATAATTTTTATAAGGAGGGGAAATTGTGTTTACTGAATTTTAAAAAAAGTGAATTTGGTTAATACTGTCCAACCGAGCCTTGTCGTGACAGGGGAAGCGAAGGGGAAGGGAATAGAGTCTAGGCGGGGACAACAAGGACAGCAGGATGGGCTGCAGTCCAGGCAACAACAAGTCAGAAGGAAGGCTGGAATGGCAGGACAACAGGTTGGACAAAAGTTCTGGGGCAAGAAGTGAGCGGGAAAGTTGTTGAAGGGTCTAGGCTGGTTATGTTGGGCGGTAGCAAGCTTGGAAACGGAAGGAGATGGCTGGAATTAGTGGAACTATAGGGGATAGCAAAAACTTCTATTCCTGTGGCTACAACAAGGAAGGGAAGATGGGGTTCAATGCGGGAATGTTGCAAGAGATTAGGGGAAGGATAATCATCACCTCGGGAGTGAGATACAACCGAAGCATCACTCAAATCCTTAGATGTCAAAAGGAGAAACGGACGCCGATGCTGTCGTAAACAAACTCATGCCAAAAAGAAAAAATCTAAAATAAAGGAATCATATAAATAAGCCATAGATAATTAGGATTGAATCCGCTATAGAGAGGATGTGCTAAACCTACGTGGAAGAGCCAGTCAACCGTCCTTGGTCTGGACCGGATCGGTCGAGATGAAAGAAATCGCGGGAAGCCGTGGCTACCAGTTGCACCCACATCGCTTTAAGCCTTTACATTTTACACAATCCATAGAATATTTAAGCTGTACTGGAAAGTTTTTGGTGAAGTTTGTAATTTTGTTAGAAATTAGTACAATAGGCAATGTTATCATCTCTGGTGTCTTACAATATTTCTTAAGCAGGAGTCAAAGTTGAAGGCATCTTACGACAATCTGCTGATGTTGAAGAGGTATTGCGCAGGATCCAGGAATATGAGCAAGGTTAGTTAGCATTTTTTTTTTCCTGCACCTTTCTTAAGAGAATTGTTCTTTCCATGCCAGTGACACTGCTGTGCATTTCCATGGTCACTTTTTTCTTTGTGACGGTTAATGTCTTTCCTAGTAGATTCTTTCATTTTATTTTTCCAACTTTAGGAAAAACTGAGTTTGCTCCTGATGAGGATGCTCATGTTATTGGCGACTGCATTAAGGTAATTCCTTTATTTATTTATTTTTTTTTTTGAGAAGTAACTATATAGCAATTTTCTTATTATTTTTTCAGTAAATTGATTTGAACCATAGTAAACTACACTTTTACATTTTACTTGCAGTATGTTCTCCGGGAAATGCCATCATCCCCTGTTCCAGCATCCTGCTGTACGGCTCTGGTTCATGCTTATAGTACGTTGTTCATGAAAATAATTTTTTTTCTTTTATGCTGTCATAGTGAGATCTTTTGTCTATTCTTTCTGGTACTTGTGACTGAATGAAGAAGAGAACGAAAGAATAGAATGCTGATTACAATCACTTGGTTCAATTCAAAGCATTAAATTTCAACTTGTGAATAACATCTATATCCATAGCATGCCATAATAAAGAGATAATAGTTCGGACTTGAATTTTTCTAATATTATCTGCTGTTCATTTTTCTTTGTCTTTCAGTTTTTTTTTGTGTGTTGTTTTTGGTTTAGCGGAGGCTGATCTTGATTCTGTTACTACTGATCAAGATTGCTTAGTTCTTTGTGTCTTCACCTTTGATAGTTTATAAAGAATTTTTTTCCTATCTTTGGAGTTAATTTTGGATCCATTTCCTATGGTTAGTGAAGAAAAACTAATTATAAAATATTGTAATGATTGACAAATAATTATGAATTTTCTAAGATGCGGCGACGCTGGCGCTACTAGCATCATAATACGGGCACTAAACTGCTCCCTGATTCAGGGCGCTGGATCGAAGCCCCTCGAGACTTCGTGAGAGCGGGAAACCGTGCGAAGTCGCGAAAGCGGGAGAATTCACGCTAGAGCAGGGAGGCTGCAATCGCGAAATTTCACGGTCTGTGAGGAGGCAACGCGATCTAGAGGGGCTATTTTGCATCATCTTTTTTCTGGGAAGAGTTTTCTGGATTCCTCTTGCCTTTTCCACACTTTTCCTTTGTGCAGAAGCTTCCTCCGTCTGGGGGTGCCTATAAATTGCTTTTCTAGGTGTGTGGGGAGTCAGTTCTTGCTGTGTTTTGTTTCATATCTTCTGTGTGGAGTCTCTTTCTCTTTTGTGGACTATATCCGAGGAGGTGGTTGTGCTTCAGCTGTATCCCCTTCGAAGTGGTGATTGCATCCTCCCTTTTAGCTTTTCCAAACCTTCTCTTCCCAACTCGTTTGCTACTGAACTCTTCCACCGTCACCCTGACACACCATTCCCTCTTCCCGCAGGTTATTACTGCTGTCCCACCTTCTTGCCTTCTTTCAAGCTCCTCCCAACCCCACTCACTACCGTTGCGACCATCTACAACCCTTCCCATTTATTGTCCCTATAGTTCTGCACCTTTCTTTTGCTACCAATAGCCTCTCGTAACTGCTGTCATCCTTCCTAATCATTCATATCCCCCTAGCCGACCTCCACCGCCCAATGGGATACATTTAGGAGTGTTTGTGTCATTTTATGCCTTGTGTTGTTATTTCCGTTCGAGTCATGTAGGATTTGAATATTAATGAAAGTTTTTTTTTTGTGTTTCTACTATTTTCCCTACTACTTCCGGTATCATGCGGGAAACAACACCTCTGCAAGATTGTTAGCATTGAATCCATGTAATGGCATGGGTCCTTATTTTTACTCGTCTACTTATCATTAGCATTTAATGCTATAATTTCACTTTAATTTATGTTTATTTTGGACCAAGAAATTTTTGTATTTCACTTGTTCAAATTTTCTGCACTATTACCTGTTCAATTATTTTCTCTGGTTCTCACGTTTCTACTATATCCAAAAAATCATGCAAGCTTAATCAAAATGCTTATTGTTGAATTGAAAAATTTTAATAATAATGCTTGTAGAATAATCATTGGAGTTAGCATAATTTTTTTATGGTTAAGCACGTGGTGTTCTCAGCTTGTTCATATGAGGTTTTAATTGAATATTTGATATCAGGAACTCATTCTGGGTCCAGAGTCGAAAACATACGTGATGCAATATATGAAACCTTCCCTGTGCCTAACCGTCATTTGTTACAAAGGTAAATAGTGAAATCCTATAGTACATTTTATATTGGTGTTGACTTATATAGAATATGTAGAAACAAATTTTATTTTAACATTGTCAGTGGCCGCATTCTGACTTGTGATTATCAATACTCAAAAACTGATTATAATTTTGTTCTTTTCTTCATGTTTAAAAACTGATTCTTTTTGTTCTTTTCTTCAAAAACTGATTATATTTTTGTTCTTTTCTTTTTTTTTTAAAACCGATTCTTTTTTCATTATCCCGTTGCTTATTGAAGTACATTGCGTAGTTGGGACAGAAGCTATATTGAATACCACAGCTATTTTAAAAGTGCTAATGTTGAATGAAATTTAGTGCCAAGTCATTGTTATTATAGCATGTGCAGATGAGCGTGATTCCGTAATGCTTACCGAGCTAAAATGCCCCTTATTCCCAGGCAAATGTGAATTAGGAGAGTCACCAATCTCTTTTCATTTTTATTTCATATTGATCACACATTAACAATTCTTTGTATTTGCTTTCGTTGGGACAAGGTCTAACAAACCAGATTAACAAATTTACTGATATATTTTTCTTTGTCAATTTTTATGATACCAACTTGCCCTTAACGATGATTAATAGGAAATTGGTGGCACATCCTTATACATTTTTGGAAAAAGTACATGCCAACAAATATATATTATGCATTGCAATATGGATATGTGCTTTCAAGTTTCATCATAATACGTTTGTTTCTCCTTTCTCCTTGCTGGAAGAATTGGGGAAGATATTTCAAAATGTATGTTACACAAATGTCTCAAGTAGTTTGTGAAGCACATTTAATTCATCATTTAGTCTTTAGAATTTTCTTTGCTAAGAAGTTAAGTCTTAATAGTGTATCGTGTTCTCTTTGACGTCATGTGCTACTGTGTTACGAGGGCGCCTATCATAATGGCAAGTTTGTCTTTTATAAGTCTAAATGTAATTTAGTCTTTTATTATTTTTGTTGTTTGGTATAAATATGTTTTTTATGTCTAGTGTTAGGTTTTATGCATGAGATTAAGTTATGAGTCTTAGGTTTAGGTCTTGGGAGAGATTTACTACCTCTCAAATTGTAGGAATCGGGAGAGATCGCCTACCTCTTGAATTGTAGTTGTTTATGTTTTGTATTTTGTGTGAGTTGTTTGAATTATTAAAGAAAATATTTGTATTTGTCATAATTTTTTGTGGAAAGACGTGCTAATTTCTGCCTCATATCATAAAAAATTGGTAGCATGGTTAAGCCTGTTGAAATCTGAAATGTATAAAATCGTCAAATTTTCTGATATCCGTTGCCCGACTGGAATACACCGCCATGACTGAAACTCGCGATTGGAGGTAGCTGCGAAGAAAAGCGCAGGTTCACGACATTATAAGAAGACATTGATGGGATCGTGAAATGATGATGTACAGTCGTAATTACAACAATCCATGAAGGCAACGACGGGCTGNCGAAGAAAAGCGCAGGTTCACGACATTATAAGAAGACATTGATGGGATCGTGAAATGATGATGTACAGTCGTGATTACAACAATCCATGAAGGCAACGACGGGCTAGCAGCTTACATAAGAAGGCAACGACGTACGCGCGACCTTTGCCAGACCACCAACTTTTTGCGAATCTTCATGTGGAAGGCAACGACGAGAAGCAGCTTATGGAGATCCAAAACTTCCTCGGCTTTCTCCGTTGCTTGATTCTAGTGGTCTGTTGGCTTTTTGGCTGTAGGATCGGTGTGGAACAGTCTGGTGGAATTTCTGTTGAGAGCTCGCGTGGACCGTGAAGAAGAATGAATTTTTTTTTTAAACTTTCTAGTTCTAAACAGGAAGGATTTTGGGAAAGGAACNGTGGAACAGTCTGGTGGAATTTCTGTTGAGAGCTCGCGTGGACCGTGAAGAAGAATGAATTTTTTTTTTAAAATTTCTAGTTCTAAACAGGAAGGATTTTGGGAAAGGAACGTAGGATCTGCATAAGGAAGAATATTCCTTTCTTCTTCTTCCCTTTTGGAGAAGGTGCTGGAGAAGATTTCAGGATTCCTGGTAGAGCAACTTTAAAAGCTTTTTTTGAGGCGTGGAAAAAGCAAAGCTCTTTTGAGTGAATTTCGAAGGAAAAAAAGGGACTTTGGTAAGATATCAGAGGGTGCGAGAGGATTTGCATCCAAACTTGACAACGGGATTGCAACCACAGTGACGACGGGATTGAATAGATTGATGTGATCCAAAAACACGTATTTATGTTACAATTGTGATACGAGCTAGCTGAGGAGAGGGGATGGGAATTCGGAATATAAAATTTTTCTTTGAGATCAGAAATTTTTTGAAAGAGATGACATCAACGAAGGTAGATGATTTGGAGAAAATAATTAGAGGAAGATATGAGTCAAATCAAATCTGTAATGGAAGAAAAATTCTTAACCATAGGGCAGAGGTTCGCTTCTATGAAGAATCAACTGGAGGTTCGCTTTGAAAGCATGGGGGAAGTTCNGAATATTCCTTTCTTCTTCTTCCCTTTTGGAGAAGGTGCTGGAGAAGATTTCAGGATTCCTGGTAGAGCAACAGTAAAAGCTTTTTTTGAGGTGTGGAAAAAGCAAAGCTCTTTTGAGTGAATTTCGAAGGAAAAAAAGGGACTTTTGTAAGATATCAGAGGGCGCGAGAGGATTTGCATCCAAACTTGACAACGGGATTGCAACTACAGTGACGACGGGATTGAATAGATTGATGTGATCCAAAAACACGTATTTATGTTACAATTGTGATACGAGCTAGCTGAGGAGAGGGGATGGGAATTCGGAATATAAAATTTTTCTTTGAGATCAGAAATTTTTTGAAAGAGATGACATCAACGAAGGTAGATGATTTGGAGAAAATAATTAGAGGAAGATATGAGTCAAATCAAATCCGTAATGGAAGAAAAATTCTTGAACATAGAGCAGAGGTTCGCTTCTATGAAGAATCAACTGGAGGTTCGCTTTGAAAGCATGGGGGAAGTTTGAGAGATGCTAAAGAGGCTCTTTGAGGTGCGATCTAAGAATCCGCCGACAACTCAATTTATAAACCATGGAGAAGGGATTATGCCAGAGGTTTGTAGGAGCGCGAAGAAGAGAGAGAAGCAGGGAGGGGATATTGTTGTGGTCGAAGGAAGGAGTTGTGCCCTCGATACATGAAGGGAAACAACGGAGGAAGAGGAAGTTGGGGTGGAGAAGTTAGAGTTAGGAAGTTGAAGATGCCAATCTTCGAGGGGGAAGACACACATAGGTGGGTGTACATGGAGGAGCAATACTTCGCTATGAATGGGTTAGATGAGGACGAGAAACTCATGGCGGCAGGATTGTGTTTAGAGGGGGAAAGCTTTAGCATGATTTCAGTGGAGGGAGGCTAGATACTCAATTTGTTCGTGAGATGAATTTATGGATTGTTTTTTAGAATATTTCCCAGCCATTCAGGAAGGAG
>JXCR01092507.1:201545-224103 GCA_002079205.1 Phalaenopsis hybrid cultivar | reverse complement strand
TTAATTCTTATGTATATACAAGCCTAACACCTAAACTTCAATACATACCACAAATAAATGAAAATAGTGGCGCAAATAAATACATACCTAGATGAACACTTCAATTTTTACAACATACCACATTAACTATATATGAATTTATACATATCACTCAATTCTTATGTATGTACACACCTAAACTTCAATTTTTACATACATACCACTGGACTCTTATGTATGTACATACTTAACACCAAAATTTTAATGTATACATACATACCACGTTATAATTACATATCACTCAATTCTTATGTATATACAAAACCTAACACCTAAACTTCAATATTTGCATGCATAACATTGAACTTTTATGTATATACACCTAACACCAAACTTCAATTTATACATACATACCACATTACCTATGCATTTAATTCATACATATCACTCAATTCTTATGTATATACAAACCTAACACCTAAACTTCAATTCATACCACAAATAAACGAAAAAAAGTTTCGCAAATAGTCTCATATTCTTCAATGCTTTCTAATTTGAAGGGGTTCGGTTGTCTTTGTAAGCTCGAACCGCTGGACGTCATAGCGATTGTATCGCGAAGCTTAGTTCGGGAAGGAGATGGTTTTGAGCGAAATTGAAAAGGAGAAGGAAAGAAAAGAAGGAAAGGGGAGAGGGGAAGCTCTGGAGAGTTTTGGGCATAAGGGGAGACAGGAAAGGCGCGCGCGGGAGACGGGAGATGACAAATGAAATTTAGGCGCGTGGCTAATGTAAAATAGATCATTTACGTTGAATTTCCGTGTAATTTGTGTCAGCAGTAGTTCACTACTAATAAGTACAGCTTTGCGTCGATTTATTTGACGCAAAATCCGTCGTAATGACAACACAAATTTCGCTGTTTTCGTAATAATTTTCCTTCGAATTTTTAGACGCAAATCAGACGTAAAAACAGCGTAAATATTAAAATTTATTATTCGCCGCTGAACAGTCTCAAATCAGATGCTAAATTTTTGCGCCAGCAAAATCCGACGCAAATATCATACGATAATATCAGCATTTTCTATAGTGTTAACAGTAGCAAAATATTGTGTCAAGGTGTTGTTTTTCATGGAGAGGTGATGGAGCTCCTTCTTGAGCTGAACAACACGGGATAAATTTGTGGACTGAAATCTCTTTTCGAGAGCTGTCCAAATATTTGTGGCGTTGTTAAGATGAATGATGTAGGAGATTACAGATGTTGAGATGGTGGACATTAGTGTTGCCACAAGATTGTGATACACGAGTTGCCACATGATATATTCAGAATTGTCTTCTTGATTGTCGGTGATATCTTGACAGAATTTGTGAGGAATAGGTGTTTAAGCGTCTAACAAGGATTCAAAGCCATTTGTGATAAACAATTTTTAAATCTGAACTGGTTTGTCATTGTCTTGCTGTGTGACATCAAGAACTTGAGAGTAACGGGGATGGTAGTTTCTTTGATCTTTGTGAGAGAATTGCGTGATGGAATTAGTTTGTGAAACAGTGGGGGAAGTGGAATCCATCGAGAGAACAGCAGAAGAAAGCTTGGAGGGATGTAAGAAGGAGACAAGAGAGAGAAAAAAAGAACAGGGAGGGAACAGGAGGATCAGAATAGCTCTGATACCAAGATAAAACCCATCGATGAAGACTCGGCCAGAGAAATAGATAAGTGAAATATTTCTTTCATATATTTTTAGCATACATTGATACATATTTATAGATATATAAGAAGGCAAAAGAGTAAATATAATATACATACTAAAGTGACCAGTGAATACTTGAGCGTTCACGGGTAACTTTCCTCTAGTGCAACAAAAGGAGAAGCCCTAGCAATCTAAGTTGAGCACTGTTTCGCAGGGTGAGATGACCAAAGGCATGAAAAGGAGACAAACCGAGACGAATCCAAAGGGTCAAGTATGAATCCTTGTTAATATCATATCTCATTAGCAGTAGTTATACCAGCCAAAATAAAATTATAATTACAGGATTTTATAATAATTAAAATTATATATATACCAAAGATGTTACTAAGACACTTTTTGAAGTAGAATAAAATCTCTTCAATTAAACGTTTTCTTCAATCAGATACATGAAAGCTTCAAAAACTGAAGCTTACATGAAAACGAAAAATTAGAAGCATATGAAATAGCAAGAAGCAACTCTTAAAAGGTTTCTATATATTATTCATAAAGGTTATGCACAAAATCTCATCTCAAGTGAAACTATTCTTGATTGATGATGAAAATTTCTGTAAATAGATAAAATGAAGATTATTATGCAATATAATAACAATAAATCAAGCCAATCTACAGGTTTGTAGTTCAGTATATTCCAAAAAATAAAACTGTAAATTTTTCAGTAAATTAATGATTACCAGTTCAGTAAAGGAGGAAGTGAAGAACCCTTCAAGCGATCTGGTTATAGATCCTTCAAATTACCAATAGCCATATAAAGAAGTTGATTAAAAACCATCTCTGGTCTCTGAAACTTTATAATCTGAATTCTTACCACCAAATTATTCACAAAGATTCTATGAATTATCTCAGAAGTAATCAATAGAATTTGATGATGAATGAAATGTGCAGTTCACTCCTCCGAAGCAAAATAATAAGAAATTATGAACTGTCTTCCAAAAATTGGCCAGTAAGAGTAGGAGAAGAATCTGAAAACCAGCTCTCAGAAACCATTTTTTGCACCTAAGAAAAGAAATAATCATCCATAAGGTCTTAACCAAAATCCCCATAAACAACCACGTCCATCATTGAATCTATGCAGTCTTTTACTATCTCTAACAACAATTTCTCTTCTGGTTAAAATCGAGAAGCACTTTACAGCACTCTGACAATCCCTGCAAATGCTTGTGTTCTTAACAACTCTAACCGGTACCCCCTTTAGGTAACTTCAGCAACCCTACAGCCAATTTCTCGCGGTGATGAACCGAACTCGGCATCTTTACTTCTCACCATCATAAACATTCACATCCTCATCAAGAAATATTTTAAATTCATAAATTTTCAAGAAATACTTTCACGGAATTCATAAATTTTCAAGAAATTGGATAAATTTCCAAGAAATTCATGTAACTCAGAACTCCATGAATAAGAACAATCATCAGCTCTAAAGTAGTAAACTTTATCTCGAATATTTATCCAATTCCGATCCCTGATGCTCCCAATCTTCTCTTCCTTCATCATCTTCCTTACTTTTGAAACATCTCGCCACCTCAATCTAAAAAATTACATGTTCTGTAAAACCAAATATGTCTCACTCTCTTTAGATCTTAGCTCAAGTAAACTTTCTGCAGCACAATAGCCCAACTCCATATTCCCGTGTGTTTGACATCCAGCAATCAGAATTGATCATATTATTTCGTTAGGTTTAAAACCAGTCCACTCCACAAACATAGAAGCCTCCTCCATTCGACCTAGCCTCACAAACATATCAAACATGCAAGCATAATGATCAATAACAGGCTCACTGTTGTACTCTCTCCTCATCATGTTGAAGTAATGTTCAGCCTCCTTGACCAAACCTCTACGGCTGCAGGCTGAGAGGACGCCAACAAAAGTAATCTTGTTAGCCTCACACCTGCCAATCTCATGTCCTCGAAAAGCTTTAATGCTTCAATCGAACGACCGTGCTGAGAGTAGCAGGTAATCATTGAGGTCCATGAGATTAAATTCGAAGTAGAAACCTCCATAAATGCCATATAAGCCTTCTCTATGCAACCACACTTGTTATACATGGTGACCAATGCACTGTTTACCCCTGCATCTGATAAAAACCCAGTCTTTATGGCTTAGGGAAGGACCAGCTTTCCTTGTTCTAGAGCTACCAGATCACTGTAAACACTTAGGCAAGGCAGCTTCCAAGAGCATTTCATGGAAGATCCTCAGGCCTAACTCAGCATCACCATTATCACCACAGGAAGAAATAATTGTAGTCGAAGAAATTTCATTTTTATTGGGAATACCCTGGAAAGCCTTCACTGCGTATTCCAAGCTCCTGCATTTAGAATACAAACTGTAGAGTGAGTTCCCAGTGCTGGTATTCGATTCAAGATGACACTTTATTATATAACCATGAAGCTGCTTGCCAAGCTCCATGGAGTAGAGAGACGAGCAAGCATTAAAGACTGGCCCAAGAGTGAAATTTGTTGGGTAGAAAGCTGAATAAAGACTCGAAAAGCTTCGACGGCCTAGTTGTTGCGGACGTAGCCAGAGATTAGCGAAGTCCTGGTGACTATGTTTTTCTGGGGAATAAGTTCGAACAGCTTTTGGGCATGAACTGATACCAGTAGATCCGCGAGGGTGCCGGACTTCAAAATGTGGGCGTGGAGCGTTTCAACAGCTGAAAGGGACTCGATTTCACCGCATTGTTGAAGAAGAGGAGCGTAAAGGGCGGCAGGGCGTCTTTACTCGACTCGAGTGATACTTCTCGGCTTTGAGGCTTTGCAATCAAAATAACTTATTTTGTGACGATTTTAGAGATTTATGATAAGTCTTTAACGGAAAGATTAAAAACGCTTTACCTTTTCAACTGAGGAAGAGGAGGAAGAGAGCTGCCATGGATCAGTTTCAAGTTTGGAAGGAGTGATGCTGATCAAAATGGAAGGAAAGAATGCCATCGGAGTAAAATAGGGAGCAGGAGAGGAGGGGGAAAAAGTGAAAAAAACTAAAAAGGTGAGAGGAAGAGTCAGTACTGCGTGGGAAATCTTCTTTTATCTGTGGTGTGGTTTCCTGTCGCTTTTGGGATAACAATATTTTCTCATATGGAAAGAGAACCCCAATTTCCTTCATGTTTGCAGCTTTTTCATCTTATCCGCATAAATAATTTATCCTGATAAGCTGTTGATTAATAACTTATCTTGATAAGCTGATTGACTGATTGGTTTATATGTTTGGAAACAACCAATTTTCAGTAGTTTCTAGATAAATGGTTATTCTGCCTCTGATCTGGACAAGTTGTTTAGCTATTTGGTTTGTGCGTTTGGAAAACAACATATTTGTAGTTTTTCCCATATAAATGACCATTTTGGCACTGCGTAGTGTGGTTGTTTGTGACGTAACTGTAATTGCTACACATTTGACAGTTGAGAACCAAAAAAATCATTTCATAACACATTTGACAGTTTAGAACCAAAAAAATCATTTTACAACAATATAAAAAAAAGGATATACACCTCACTTAAGAGTGAGTATCAAGAAAACTAATAAACAAAAAATAACATATTAAATTACAATTAAAAGTATGATAATATTTATTTTTAAATATAGAAGAAGCATGTCACAGCAACGTTGTCCGGATGGGACACCGTCGAACCCGGAGAATTGATGTCCGATTAGGATACCGTCAAACCCCGAGCAACATTCTCCGGTTAGGATACCGCGAACCCCTAGCAACGTTCTTTGATTAAGATATCGTAGAATCGGTCGGACTGTGAAATAGCAGTGAAATGAATGTTTTGATAAGATAAACACAACAACACAAAAAATAACTACTCTCACATCCAAGCCACCATAAACAACAACCACATACAAGCGCACCCCACATCCACCACCAACACACACACCCAAGGCCTGCAGAGCACACCTAAGACATCATAAACTACTCTCACAGTCACCACACACAAGCAAAACTAACATCCACCACCAACCCACACACCCAAACCCAGCAGAGTACACCCAAGCCACCATAAATACCACTCACAGCCACCACACACAAGCGCACCTCACATCCACCATCAACCCACACTCCCAAGGCCTGCAGAGCACACCCAACCCACCATAAACTGCTCTCACAACCACCACACACAAGCACAACTAACATCCATCACCAACCCACACACCCAAGGCCAGCAGAGCACACCCAAACCACCAAAAACACCACTCACAACCACTCCACACAAGCACACCTCACATACACCGCCAATCCACACACCCATGTCCTGTACAGCACACCCAAGCCACCATAAACTGCTCTCACATCTACCAGACACAAGCACATCTAACATCCACCACCAACCCACACATCCAAGGCCCGCAGAGCACACTCAAGTCACTATAAACATCACTTACAGCCNTAAATTTATTAAGAAGCTCAATAAATAATTTTATTTAAAGCTAATAAATAAAATCAATTTAAAGGTTATGAATAAAATAGGTTAAAGCTTAATTTAAATTGTCAATAAGCTCAATTAAAACAATTTTTATTAATTTAAATTTATTTACATTAAATTAAATTTAATTTTAATCTGTGGTACAAACCAAAATAAATTTTTATTTGTTTAGTTGTTTATTTATTTTATGCATTTATATACTAATTTTAGTTATTCATTTAATAGCTCAATCATTTATTTATTTTATAAGTTCAATAAGTTACTTGTTTATAAACTTGATAAGGATCATTTGATTATAAAATAAATAGCTCAACCATAATCCTTATTATTTTTTTCGATAAATATTATTTATTTAGTTAAAAAATAAATAACATAATGGCACTAATTTTAATTTGCTCAATAAATGTTGTTTAGATAGAAATTAAATTGTTTGATAATTTACTTATAAATGTGCTCAATAATAACTCGATTATCATCGGATTAAACAAACAAGAACCAAACTCAAACAAGAAATAGGCTTGGACATAAACACAAAACTCAATTAGAGCTCTAGGCAGGAGTTCTAATTTTATAAGCAAGCTAAAGCTTGAACAACCCCAAAAGCTTGATTCGAGCTTTAGCTTGACTCATGCTTGAATTTTATAATCAAGTTCAAATTTGAACACAACCCTTCTCTACTTGGCTCAGTTAATTTGGAGCGGACTAACTTATCTCAAGTCACCCATGCAGCTTTAGCGTTCTTCCTTGCCACTAAATCAGTCTAACCCTCACAACGCTTGATCTTGTAAAAACAAACACTCTAAGAAGAAGAGTATGAAGAAATACTAGAGAAATGAACATTTCACTAAGAAAAAAAGATTACAACACTTGAATGCTCGGAAGCTTGTAAGGTTTTACAAGAATTGATCCAAATGAGCGGGAGGGACTCCTATTTATAGTCTCCTCCAAGCCTAAGAGAATATTCTAGATTGCATTAGAATATTATAATTTCTAGATAGTTCTACATCATTCTCTTATATACATACACAGTCTTATATATTTCTAGATTTTACTTGAGTTATCCTTCGAGCTTTTCTTTCTAATATTCTCTAAAATGAGTTGAAATCTTCTAGAATTACTTGAATTGTTCTCTATCTGATTTTTTCTAGAATCTTCCATACAAACGGCTAAAGATGGCAGAGCGTGACACCTAGCTTCAACTATGGTTTTGAGGGGAAAATATTATAGGATATTTACATACATACCACATAATTATTATACATTTACCTATCTAATATTTAAATTTATATTTATAACATTCAAGTGTTTCATATCATATAAAAATATTGTCAACATTGACTTCTAAGAAACAAAATACGCCTTTTCAAACATAGCCGAAATGCTATGAACATAAAAAATCAAAATTTAGTTGCATGGTATATATGTAAATTAGTCATTGCAAATGACCTTCAATCTTGACCAGTATGTAAATAAACATTAGAAAGTATGACATTTAAGTAATCCAATTAAGTAAATAAAAAAACATATTATTACACATTAAATTAAAAATTTTCACAACGACTTGACGATTTTCAAATACTATAATTTTGAAGTTCACTAAGTAGCACATTTGATGTCACAAAAACTTATTGTATGTCTATTTTATCTTTTGAAATCAAAAGTCTCCTCATGTATTTCTTCAACATTATAACTGATGTGCTACGAACAAATTTTCTTCTTCTAATACAGATCCCAATGTGACATGAATTTCGATGCAATTTTTTTTATTAGAAACATTCTAATTTCTATTAAAAATCATACAGCAGTCCGGCTTTAGTGAACTTAAAGTCAAACTGATTGGTTAAACAAGTCGGACCCAACAATAACAAAATTGATCCAATATGAGTTAAATCAGGCTTGAATCAAGTTGTTAAGTTATTTTTGGAAGTTTTTGTGCTTAATTAGAATGTCAAAAGAATTCCAAATATGACAAACTTATACTTGATCGAGCATCTCGATGAGAAACATCCAATGAGCCTAAAATCACTCATTTCTAACATTGTTAAGATACTCAAAGGTTCACAAAATATTGTCCAATCGAGGGAATCTCTCACGTGCATCCAATGAAGTGGTATTGATTGCTTCCTTATTTGTAGCAAGGTCTCTCTTAGACTCTAAATAGAATATTATCCCCGTCATGAAAGGGGGGCTAGACCGTGAACTAGAGGAAAACTGGAGCTTGAAGGAGAAGGATTTGAGGGCCAATATTCTATACCAAAGGCCCAAAAAATGCCACCTCTTGTTGCAGTTGTCTACAATCGATGGCCACTGCTCTCCGGCCTCCATCGACCATCACTAGTTGCACCCCTGCTCATTACCAAAAAATTCTCTTATGAAGTCACAACGTACGTTATGGAGTAAAGAAGCACCATGGAGAGTAACACTAATTTTGCAGAATAAAGAAGCATTCTACGGAGCAACGCACCCCAAAGACGATGTAACAATACACCTCAAACATGATGTGATAATGCCCTAAATATGGTGCAATGTGCACCCCACCTAAAATGTAATAAAGCACCCCAAATACAATATAACAATATCCTAGAGATGGTGCAATGTGTAGCACCTATACAGTGTAACAATAAATCCTAAAAATAGTGTAACAATACACCATGAATATAGTGCAACAACATCTCATGCATATGATGCAACGATGTCTTTCGAAAATAGTGTAATAACGCTCCCCGAAATAACTACTTACAACTATCATGCTTAGGATACGATGATTTTCTTCGAAATATTAAAGCTCTCTCCTTACATCCCACCAATACAATCTGCTTGACCAAGTTTTGTTTAAAAAGGCTATATTTAAGCTTTATTTTAAGAAAGTTTTTGTTTTAAGTTTTATTTTTTAAAAATAGATTTATATTTCTTGTTTTTTGTTTTGAAAATGTTTATGTTCAAAAAAAGATTTTGTTTTAGTTTTGTTTAGAAAAAAATTATATTTTGAAAGGATATTATGATTATATTTTGAAAAGATCTTTTAATTTTAAAAGAATTTTATTTTAAAAAGCTTATATTTTCTTAAAAGGTTTTTGTTAAATTATAGAAAGGCTTGTTGTTAAGTTTTATTTATTGAGAGTTTTTTTCTATCTTTAAGGACTTGAGCTTAAGACAATCAAAACTTCGAAAAAAAAATATGTTTATGAATATATTAGAAACTAGAGCAAATATAAACTTAACTTCTTCTCCTCTGTTTGAGAGCTCAATTAAGTTTATATCAACTTTATCAAAAAAAAAAAAAAAGAGCACATTTAAATTAATATAAGTCGTTATAAAAAATAGCTTATTTAGAGCACGGTTTTATTTGTATAGTTTCATAAAAGTAGTTCATTTGGAGCACATTTGGATTTATATTTATTTTTATAAAATAATCAATTTAGAATCTTCTTCAAATATATAAATTAACGTCACTCAACTATATGTACTTTGCAGATTGACTCCTAAACATTGAACTTATCAAAACAACCCATTCCAAGCATATAAGGATAATTATTTTGTGAGCTTGATATCCCAAGCATGCTTTCTACTAATTTCATAAAGCCACAACTTACTCACTTGTATGAAAATTTGTATGAACATAAAGCCAAGCATGTAAATTTAGTATGGACATGAACTAACACATGGAGATTTAACATAAAGATAAACCAACAATACACGTAAATCTAGCATGAAAATATACTATCACAAGAAGAATTTGCATGAAATATATATAGGACTTCCACATGAACTTTGCATGGAATTCATAGAATTACTTCTTAAATTTAACATGGAATGTATAGGATTACCACATGAATTTTATATGGAACATATATAATTATCACGTGAATTTTGCAAGGAATATATAGGAGTACCACAAGAATTTTGCATTTAAGATATAGATTAATCACATGAATTTTGCATGGAATATATAGGACTACCGCATGAATTTTGCAAGGGAGATTATCACATAAAGGTTTTGCATGACACGTAAGCATGAATTTTGCAAGGGAGATTATCACATAAAGGTTTTGCATGACACGTAAGATTGTCACATGAGGTTTTGCATGACACGTATGATTATCATATGAGATTTTTCACCGAAAGACCATTACATGAGGGTTTTGCACATAAGACTATCATATGGGGTTTTCTATGAATGACTATCACATAAAGGTTTTACATGACACATAAGATTATCACGTGTGGCTTTCTACTTGCATGTACCATAAGCACATTCACATGACTTTAATTTTGCATGAAAGATAAACTTAAAATGCTTTAAGTCTTGCATGAGATATACAAACACATGGAATTTCTTTTGCATCGAAGACAAACTAACCACAAAAATGTTCAGCTTTCTTTTTGGAAGTAAGGTTAGGTTTTTTTTTTTCTTTTTTCCTTTTTTAAGTAGGCTAAAGAAAGGGAATGATATATGTAAGTAACTAGAGCTAGGCTCAGGTAGTCTAGGAAGGGAAAGAAAGATGGGGGACTTAGAGCTAGGCTTGGATAGGGTAGAAAGGGAGAAAGAGATGGAAGACTTAGGGCTTGGCCCTGGTAGCTAAGATTGAGAAGAGAGATGGGCGACTTAGGGATACGCTCGGTTAGGCTAGGTACAGAAGGAGATATGGAGGACTTGGGGTGAGGCTTAAGTAGGCTAAAAATGGGGGAAAAGTGTGGGAATTAAGGTGAGGCTTGGGTAGGCTAAGAAGGGGAGAGAGGTGTGTGGAGTGTGGGAAATTTTAGGTAATGGTTAGGAGAGGAGGGAATGTTAGTGATTGTGGTTAAGATTTTAAGTTTTGGTAGTGTGAGGAAGAAGAAATGGTGAAAAGTTTATGTAGGTTTCAGGTAGTGGAGAGAGGGATAAAAGTGGTGAGGAGTTGAGGGTTTTGGGTTGTGTGGAGAGAAGGAGAGAAGTGGTGAGGGGTTTATTGTTTCGAGTAATGTGGAGAGAGGGAGAGAAGTGGTAAGGAGTTTAGGGTTTCAAGTAGTGTGAAGAGAGGAAGAGAAGTGGTGAGGGGTTTTGGGTGGTGTGTAGAGAGCGAAAAAAGTGGTGAGGGGTTTAGGGTTAAGGTTTTGAGTAAAATATAAAACAATAATAGTGTTGAAATTTTAGGTGAAGGGGGGTTTAAGTGGGGAGAAAAATGGTGGGAGAAGTAATGAGGGAAAGAGAGAAAATTTTATATTTTTTTTAGGGAAATTTTAATTTGGCAATGGGTAGCTATGGTGGTTAAGGAAAAATTTGAATCCCTAAATCATTTGAAAGAGAAAAATACAAGGAATTAAATGATACAATTAGTTTTAGATGAAATGACATCTAGCTCAAAATATTTCAATTTGAAGTGTCTGGGTGGTTATGAGTGGTTGGGGTGGTTATCCCCAAAATTTTGACCTTGGCTCATTTGATAGAGAAAAATATAAGAAATTTAGCAGTACAAAACATTTTTTGTTGGATTGAGTCCTAGTTCAAGATATTTTAAGTCAAAGTGTGGGCCTCACCCTAAAAGAAAAAATTTGGTGGATTTTGAATTAAAGTTTTTAGTGGATTTCAATAAATTAAATTAAGTGTTTTTAGCTCATGTTCACTTTAGTTGAAATTTGGTTTTGATTTATGTTTATTTTGGATGAATTATTAAGATTATTCTTTTTATTATTGAAATTATTATCCAAATTATTATAGACTTAACAAACCCTCAAATAGAGTATAATTTGGGCTTGAAGGGTTCATTTTGAAAGATTTCAGTGATCTAAATGTACTCACACAATCGCTTTTGAAAAATAATGATTCATTGAAAATTTTTTATATAGGATTATTTTTCATGCATAAATATTTAAAATCCAAAATTTTAAGTAAAAAAGTATGTCAGAACATTTTCAAACTAGTTTGAATGTTTCTCATATCATTATAAACATCATACAACTTACAGACTGATCATTGGATTTGTCAACATGATAATTTCAGGGTGCATGGAGCACTATTCATACATGAAAAATTGAAGTAAAAAAGTTTTATGTAAAATTATGTCATATAAACATCAAACTTATTTGCATTGTCTTTATACATGATAATAAACATCTTGTAACGTTTAGAATGAAGTTTCAAGCTATAAGTAGATCTCTGAAGAAAATTATAATTTCAGAGAGCAAGTTGGTTAAAGCTGGGTTTTAGATCAATTTTAGAATTGGCTGAAGTTGGTTATGTTTGGTTCTATTTTGTTTTTTTTTTATTTTAATTTTTATTTGGTTAGATTTAAATTTAGTTTAAGTTAGAGTTTAACTCAAGTTTGAGCTTAAGTAGGTGTTCAAATCAAATCATAGCTTATTCGATTGAATTTAGTCGTCGAGTGACACTAAAAGACATGTCATATGTCCCAAAAAGATTAGATATAAGCTAAGAAAAATACTTACTGAAAAATAAGATCAACAAGCCCTTACAGAGTCATAACATACGGTGGGGAGTAACGAAGTACCATGCGGAGTAATAACCAGCCTTGCAGAATAATAAAACATCTTACGAAGCAACTTGCTCTGATGAATGTGTAAAAATGCAACCCAAAGACGTTTTAACAACTCCTTGCATTTGGGACAACTTGCATCCCACATACAATGTAACAATACACCCTGAAGACGGTGCAACAATACCTAAAGATGGTGCAACACGCACCCAATATACAATTTATCAATGCATGTTAAAGATGGTGTAACGACAGACCCCGAATATAGTGTAACGACATGCCCTAAATACGATACAATGATACATTATGAATATTGCGTAAAAACATACCACACAATAATTGCTTACAACCATGAAACTTAAGATACAGTAATTTTCTTTAGACTTCTGAAACTCTCTCCTTGTAACTTGTCACTTTAGCCTAGGTGACCAACTACAGCCTATGTGATCAATAGCTCACACGGCTCTTAACTCTGACCTTTGTGGCATGCGAACATTATCACATCTCACACAACTCTCAACGTCGGTCACTGTAGTATACAAATTTTATCACAGCTCATGTAGCTACCAAGTCTGGCCTCTGCTGCCTGTTGATGTTATCACAACTTATGCAACTCCCAATTGTGGTCTTTGCCTTTACAGATATTATCACAGCTTATACAACTCCCAACTCTAGCATCTAAGGCTTACAAAAGTTATCACAGCTTAGACAACTCCCAACTCTCGCCTTTATGTCCTACGGACGTTATCATAGTTCATGCATCTCCCATCTTCAGCCTCTGCAGCCTACAAGCATTATTACGGCTCTCCGCTATGACCTACGAGACGCACAACTCACACAACTCTCAACTTTGGTCTCTGTGGTACATTGTCATAGCTTCATATTACGATCTTTGTGACCAATCGACGCTTCTCAAGCAACCATCTACCACCCACATGACCAACCATTACCAAAACTTTCAACTACGACATCTATGACAAGTTGACGCTACAACCACCATCTATAATATTTACAGGGGACTATTGCCTCCATAGCAATCGACTTATGGTTTTCACTGCCCGTTACATGTATTCTTGTTGAAATTCCATTGAACATCAATTTTGTAATTCCATTTTTCTTAACTCAGAAGAAGAGTGAATTTGTGTACTTACTATTACATAGTGGATTATTTCAACCGGGCTAGATCTCATGATTTTTTCTTCTTTTCAGTGTTTTCCATGTAAAAACTTATTGTGATTCTAACTGTCAGTTTAATTACCTAAGAATGTATTTTTGTGTAACGCTAAGATGCTAAATAATCACTCTTATCATCGCAAACAGTCCGACACACATTAATAATAAAATTGATGTTATTTAATAATTTTTTTTAATTTAAATATAGTTTTATTATATATAATAACAATTCAACAAAATTTATGAGAATCATTTAAATGAATCAATTTTGAAAATAAGATAATTGTATAACTTTGACTTTTTTTGTAATTAAATTATAAAATTTATCATTGATAACTAAAATATAGAAAACAAGGCTTGAAGGCATTGAATTAAGAGTAGTTCAGGATTTCACCAACTTATTTCTAAATAGCATGTTATGGCAATTACAATAAAACAATTGCTAGAAAGCCCACCATCCATGCATACCATCCAATTCCTATGTATTTACATATCTAACACCTAAACTTCGTTTTTTACATTTATACCACCCTATTTCATAGGTAAGGTGGAATGTATGTAAAACTTAAACCATAGCTGTTAAATAGGTAATTACTTAGAAATTAAGTGGTATGTATGTAAATCTTTCTTATGAAAAATGTTAAACCAAATGGACCACTAATTTACCCACTAGGCTATTGCAACCATGTTATCAACATTGCATGATGAATGGTAAATATAGGCAGAATGAAATGTATGGAATATAGTAAAACAACCTCTAGGTAGAAATGCAATTCAATGGAACAAGAATGTTGGTGTCACCATAACAAAGCCCTTCACCTTTGCCCTAGAGAACTTGCAAAAGACGAAGCTTTTACTCTGTGATAACATTGAAAGCCAAATGTTACTAATGCATGAATGAATAAGAGAGATCAAATCAACATGAAATCAAAAATGGTGAGTTAGCTTTGAAGAAATCATATGAAAATCTATCATTGTCCTTGGCTAAGTTGGTCTAATAGCGATATCATCATATTTACATTTATATATCAAGTCATTTTTATTTTTTGCTCGTATATAAAACCACTTCTATGAAAAGAGAACAATTTAATGGATCAAGATCAATATAAAACAAATTATCATTGGCCTTAATTAAGTGCATTTTCTTCTAAATATTATCAATTTACTATAAATATTTCTCAAATTTGCTTAGTTCAACTTTAGTTATTTTAGTACAAGAGAAAAGATTACCAAATATAGTCTTGTTACATGATTGAAGTGCTTATGGTTAAGCAAGAAGGTGGTTTTGTCATATCAATTTGTTGGAACAATCTAATTTTGAATTACTACTCCCCCAATCTGCCACTATTTAACAATCTAGTAGGAAGTCTCATGAGCTGTTATATAAAGGCCTCCTATAAGATTTATAGAGCAGAGCTTCAACTAAAAAACAAGATAATCAAGTCCTCGTCATTAATTTTGATAAAATTTAATGCTTAACATGGATAAAAAAATGGAGCATAGAAAATTCTCTATGTAGAAGAGCCAAATTTAGTTAAACCATTCAAACATCATACTGCATAAACCTCAAATATCTACATAAGTAAAATTTGAAGTTTATACCATTAATTGGAAATAACCATCATTTACATTTAATTCATAATAATTGTAGATTAACATTAAAATACTCATCACTTTGCTTTTGGAATATTAAGGGCATTTCCATGTTAGCTTCCATGAAGTGGCTTAAGAACATAAATAATCTTATTAGTTTATTTAACCATTTTGTTATTCATATATGTAATTAAGGCAAGCGAGGTTATTGACCATAGCCTTACATAGAATAGTTAAAATTATGTTAATGTCAAAATATGAATTGTTTGTCATTTTCTTATAAGATTGAACTTATGGGTTGGAAGTGTTCACCATATGTATCTATGATTCAACTTTTATTTTCTTTATTTCATATTCTTAGACTATTATCAATTAGTTTGTATAAATTTTTAATGAGCTAGTCACTCTCATGACATATTCATAAGCTTGACAAGGCTCTTGATACATGGTCATGATGGTCAATGTAGAAAGTTCTTATATTAGAGTTTTTGTTAAGGCTTATGAGCGTATTGGTTTGGTCACAATTAAGCGGTTAAAAAAACATTAGCTTATAAATACCTAGTTGACCCTCTCACACATAAAATCAATTCATTATGTAAAAAATGGCTTTGATCGTTGATGTATAAATTTCAACTTCAATCCTTTTTTTATCACATCTTTTAATAGTGCAATATATCTTCTTGTTATATCACAAAAAATTATATGATTAAGCACAAATCATGATGTAATTTTTTTAGAAGAGATTTTTAAAAAGCCAAATTCATGATCATCCAAGCTCTAATTTCATATAAATTATAATAAATTGAGCGTCTTGGCAAGACAAAACCAACAACTCTAAAATTGGTTCAATCTATGTCGATCAAGCCTATGTCAAATCGTATAAGCACAATTGGAAGGTTTAATGTTTTAAACATCAATTGAATTGTCAAATGAACTCTAAACTTAAAATATTTATTGTCGAACTGAGCACCTCGATGAGAGAAATCTAATGAGCTTGAGATCGCTCAATTCTGAGGTCATTAAGACACTCAAAGCATTAAAAAAAACTAAACTTGATACAGGTGGATTAACATGAACTGTCCAATGTTATGGTTAGATAAATTTTGTAACAAAAGATCAAAATTTCACTCCCCAAAAAGCTATACATAGGCTCCACCTCTTCCCTTGGGGGAGGGGTAAAAGAAGACAAGAAAATTTGAAATTTCATTGTCTGTTCTATAGAGAAGATTCGATAAGTGACAATATGCTTCTATAGTTGTCAGCCACCATAGATCACCAGTATCCTGAGCCATCAGCCTACATTGACCACAGCTTACAACATTTGTAACCAGATGACACTGGCATTGAATTACCCAACACGTGTATTTTTTAAGCTATATGAAGACATGTGTAGTTTTCAATATAAGAATATAACCTCATTTTTTTCTATTTTAGGATAAGAGTATACCCTTGTACTTACAAACATATAGTGCATTAATTTGATTAGGTTGGACACTGTGATTTTATTTCTTTTAAAGTTTTTTTTTTTACGTAAAAATTCAGGCGTCTCCTTTCACAATATTTTCTTATCTGTGTGTGTGCATTGAATTTTAGTATAACGATAAAATGCTAAATCACCACTCTATCAATGCGAATTTTCTGGCATGCATAACCCGTTTTTAACTCTTCTTAAGCTCTATGAGATTAAATCAAATTAGTTAATTGTTTTATCAAAAAAATAATGGCAATTTTTATAAAAAAATTCAACATGATGGGTCGTGTATTTTCACATCAGTGTGGGCTATCATACTTTTTGACCACAAACTCAAAAGACATTTTAAAATTAAATAAAATAAAACTTAGGAGCACATCTATGTGCCTTACTTTTCATTCATAAAGGTCAATATCAATTTATATATTTAAGGCAAAAAAAAAATTAAGTAATTTCAAAATCATGTTTGGTTTGATGTAGTATATAAGGCAAAAAGATGACCATTATATTAATCTAATAAAAAACATGACTTAATATTTATTTTGTATCCTTTAAAATTAAGCAAAGTATTAAACAGAAGTAAGTTAAGAGGGCTTATTATTCTAATCAGTCAAAGTAGACCATCTTGGGTCATCCAACAAGCTTCTACTTGGATGCTCCCTCTTAGGGGAGCATATAAGTTGTAAATCATGTAAAGGAAGTAAGAATATAATATAACTTAGTAAAATATAAGAACTAAGGGGATGTAGCTCAGATGGTAGAGCGCTCGCTTAGCATGCGAGAGGTACGGGGATCGATACCCCGCATCTCCATTTTATGTTTTGCGCTACTCAACTGATTAACATAATCAAATAATATAATAAAAATAGTATATCCTTTTTATTTTAAAATTATATTTAAAAGAACTACTTTAAAACAAAGCCAGTTAATGCTATTGGGGTTCGTCCGATATTTATTCAGATAAATTAAATTTCATTTAGTTTAGTTTTTAAAATAGTCTTTCCATTTCTTTTACTTTAAGGCATTGATTGATTTAGTTATGTACATGAAAAAAATATATCCGTATGAATGTCGAGGAAATTCAGTGGGTCTCGCTTATGGACTCTAATGGATGTGAAAATCATGATGTGCTCACTCTTAGTTTTGTGAATTCTTAAATTTGATTTGTGCAGCATGTGACGCTGCACCTTTGTTCCTTTGCAACATGTCACAGATAAATAGTCCCACATTGGCTAGGTGTAGGGCCGAAAAGCAGTATTTAAGTCCTGGGCTGCCCACCACCCATAAGGGCTCTTTTGGGAGGTGACAAGTGGTACCAGAGCAGATTACTGTCTGTCAGGTGTGCTGTCTGTCAGCTGTGTGGACTCTCCATGGTCCAGTGGGACCCTCGATGGAGCCGATCCGTGACGAGGGCGTCACGTGATTGGGTGGAGGAGAATGTCACAGACAAATAGTCCCACATTGGCTAGGTGTAGGGCCGAAAAGCAGTATTTAAGTCCTGGGCTGCCCACCACCCATAAGAGCTCTTTTGGGAGGTGACAAACAGCTCCAAAATCTTAATGTGTGTGTGTTGGACCGCTAAACTTGCTTCTACGTCAGGTGTTATTGCACTCCTTCGTATCATGCAAATACACATGGTCATTTCAGGTAATATTAGATTTTTTAGTCTGGATTGTCGATCTCACAAGGAAAGAGGTGTTACAATCTTAAAAAAAGTTCTAGCTTACTAAACTAGTTGTCAACTTTAAAATCTTGATAGTTTTAAGGTTATACTAATGGTTTACTCTAATTCACAAATCTAGTAATTATATTAAAATTTGGAGGAAATCAAGTGATAAGTTTATCCTCCCCTTTGCAATGGTATAAGAGGTGTCTAGATAGTGAATGCAATAAATTAAAAGTTTTGTTAGTGACAAATAAGAGTAATTATCTTCTTTACACTCTCTCGAGTGCATAAAGAAGTTTGATTCAACTGGTTCTAATTCCTTAAACCCTAATTTGAACCCATTAAAAATTATTTCCATATCTATTTGCATTTCCCTATATGTTACTTTTGATTCATACTCTATTGCTCTTATCAAATTGCATGGGCTGGGATGTTTCCTATAGTTGTCATTGATGGGCTTAGCTTCTGTTCTCACTTAAACCTGTGGTAGGAGATTTCGTTATTGACTCCGGGCAAATTGTTTGATGTTTATGCAAAAACATCACAACAAAATCTCAAAGTGGCGATCTATTGGTCTTGATGTTTTTGCTAAAATCGGAGCTGATTTGGAAGGTTCTATTGATCCTTCAACTCATGGATCTGTTGGTTCATGAACTCTCTTGCGTAGTCCAGATTATTGGTGTCCCTATTGTGAGTTTGTTCTCCATAGACTCCTCCTCTACCTGTCTGTAGCATAATTCACAATCACCATACTTTTTAGGATATTGAATCTTGATTTGTTCTTGAATCACACCCCAAGGAATTGAAAATAAGGAAGGAAAGAGAGAGAGAGAGAGAGAGAGAAAAGTGAATAGTAAAGAACAATTAATATATCAATCGTGTTGACCTTTTTTGAATTTTTTGGTTAAATTTATGTATCCCTTGTTCATAAAATGGTCTCTCTTTTATTGGGGAGAGAGAGTATAATATGACAATGCTACCTTTTCCCCCTACTTTAATGACGGTTTTACAAGATATTCCCGGTATTTTTACCTATATGAGCATATAGCTTAGCTGCTCTCTGGCTCGGTAGATTGAGCTCTTTTAGCTTCAGCTCTACAGGACCAATTCAGTCAGTTATGCTTAGTCGATGTCACCTATCGGTTGAGCTTGGTTGACTTTAGGTCGGCATAACAAGTTCGGTCGACTGAGTTGGTTGGTTGTCGACCCTTGATAATAATATGGGGGATCTTTTAAATCTCCTCGATATGATTGAAGATTTCGAGAGGAGAGACCTTCCCTCAAGTCAACTTCTTCATGTCGATTGGCTTAGACACCTCCTTGTCTTGTTTTTAACTGAACGACTCATATTCAGATACTTTGGTCATTTTTGTGACTCGGTCGGCTTTGACCATGCATACTCTAGCTCAGACGGCTGTAACTGATCGGATAAATTGGCCTCCTAGTCTTCCATCGATAAGCCTTCATTTATCATGCTCTTTTTCTTTTGGACCGTTAGATCTCATCAGGATCAATGTTGACACATTTTAGATGTAGAGTGTTTGTTATTAGTTGAAGCTTCACTGCTTTGGTATTTTGTATCCATGCCAAAATAACATTCATCATAAATGGTTGTATTGTGCATTGGATTCAAAGTAGTATGGGAAGATGGATAATACTTTTATTTAATTGCAAGAAGTTTTTGAAATGAAGTCAACTGTGCTAGCTTTAACTTAGATGGAAACAAGCCCTTTACTGCTTAAGCCTGGTTCAAATACACATGTCTTAATTTGAACACGTTTACATACATGCCACTCAATTTTTATGTATTTACATATTTACACCTAAACATTAATTTTTTTTATACATACCACCTAATACTTTTGTATTTAAATGATTAGCACCTAAACTTCTATATTTTTATATATCTAAAACTTAAATTATCCTACCTATATTTAAAATAATTTGATGTGAAAAATGTATACATGAAAATGTATGTATTGCTTTTGAAAATAAGTGGTGGTATATTTTTGATGTGGTATACAAACCTTGAGTAATATGAACTCAACTTGAGTGCTATACATGCAAATAGATATAAGAATTGAATGATATGCATATAAATCTTTTATGTATTCATACATATGACACTTAACCTTTCAAAGTTATGTCTATAATACCATGGTGTGACGAATGCATGCATGGGAAGGTATGATGTACCGTCGTAAAATAAATAAAAATATTTTTTTTATCTGATATTAAAGATTTGAATGTTATGCATATAAAATGGAAGTTAAGTGTTGTATGTGTAAATGCAAAGGAATCAAGAAAACTAATAGATCTAGGAAAACGCAAAATACCTGAGAACAATGAACTAAGAAATCAGACTAAATCATAACTAAAAGATCAAACCCAAGAGAATAAACTAAAGTTTACCAACTTGAAATAACTCCAAACCATACACAGGCAGAGCAACTATAAACCCTATGGTAGTCAACATAGAAATGAAATATAGGTCCATGCACTTCGAGATTAGTCCAGTTTAGAACCCTGGCTTAGATTACTTGGTGCTTTTAGCTAATTTCTAAATATCATAACCTATAAAACCCCCAAAGCTTATAAATCTCTGGAACTATGAGGTGTCATAGGATGAGGTAACTCATAATTACTGAAGAAGGCACCTTCATCGACTAATGATTAACTAAAGCAATATTAGTTATCTATATAGTAATAGTGGAGACTTCTGACTATCTGGCTGGTTAATAGCTAAGGCTACCAATGAACTCGTTAAGATGAAAAACCATAAGGATTCTGATCGGAGATGTCATGCCCAATTATTTAGGTGAATCTATACATATTTAGTTTCCTTGTAGAACTTAGATTGTTCTATATGTAGGACTTCAACCTCAGTCTATAAATTAATCCAACCAATCCTATTCATACTCCTTAAATCAAACCAAACCCCTTCCAATCTCATCACAATTTCACCAAATCCATATTTTTTAACTCCAATCAACAACCATCCAATTTTAAGATTCAAGGGTAAATCTCCCTCTTATGGTAGGTTAGTTCCCTTCCTAGCCTTTCCACAACTCGGCGTAGCTAGATTGTTAGTACCAACCCTTCTAAAAATAATTTCTAACTCAAACTAAAATTGAATGCCCCTTTTCAACACATAAAGTTTGATTATAGAATATGTTGGAGGGCTCACTAGGCTTCCCAGTATTCAATAACTCTATACCTTTCTGCCATTGAACTATGAAAATAATCTCTCCAAATTTGAACATATCCCGTTTGAAACTCCTGAAACACCAACGTTGACATCCAAGCTTTGAAATCATGTCAATACTTTAATCAAGTGTTTTTTTAGAGTTCAAAATTTTGTTAGGTAAGTAACTACAGGGACTTGCTCTTGTAGGGATATCATACCCTAGAATAAAATAAATCATATCTTACACCTCTAAGATAGAAAAAAATCTCTGATTAATGTATACTAATAAATCTCAAAGATTTTCATCATTTCAATGATTCAATATATTTAAATAAAATTTTTTTGCCTTCAAAGTGATATATTTTTTCGTCAAATGATGTATTTAATTATTTTGATAAAAATCTTTCGAGTTTTGTGGTAAACGCCCAAAATTAAAACCATCAACCACAAACTTTTTTAATTTTTTTGCTTTAATCTGTTCTTCGACTAGGCTGTGGAGATGTTGTCATTTCTCCATATCATATTTTAATCCCTATGATATGCACTTTATCTATTGGGATCACACACATGGGTTCTCACCTACATAGGACATAATTTATTGATGAAGTCTTTATTTTAAATGACCTTGATTATCTTGGTCATTAGTGTGACTTTGGTAGAAGGAAATTAAGATTGTTCTTGCCTCCTCATAAAAAAATTTTTCTAATTAGCCTTCTATTGGTATCTTGTTGACCTCATTTTTGGTTGAGGTCTAGAAACTTCTTTAGTAGCCTAGGTCTAGCCATAGGACTTTCCTATTGACTAGTCTTAGAAAATTAGAAGAGGTACCCCACCATTAGAAATTCAAAACTCTTCTTTTTAC
>JXCR01092507.1:183503-196149 GCA_002079205.1 Phalaenopsis hybrid cultivar | reverse complement strand
CAATACATTGGTTTCGCAGACCAAACGGATGTCATAACTTTCTTTAGTTTATTTGATCGAGCCTCACTCTCAATTCTTGCGTTCATCCTTCGGGATAGATACATGATTTGAGATAAAGCGCTCTTTCATCTAAACTATGAAAATTATGGGGTCAGTTTGACTTCATCTTTTTCAAAACTAAATTTTTTTAAAACGTCCTTCCGAAGCGGGCAACGGGATTTCAATTCTGATGACCGACAGCTTCTTACGGGCAAACCCCACACCAAAAATAGTGCCGACATATCTTTCCACTTGTGTTGTCGAAAGTGCTTGTCATGAGTGATCCGGAAGTTTGTCCTACCAAAGCAATGCCTTGATTTCCCGCGGTCTCCATGGAATCGGTTTTGAGACTTTCCTTTCGGCTTCTATGGTATGAAGGAGCCAGGCTAAGAATTATATTCTTTAAAAGAAATGTGGTTTTTTGCAAGCTCTAAGAGCTTGAACAAGGTTCTTGGCTTTTGTAACCTAAGTGCATACCTAAACAAAAATCATGCAAGCCTTGAGCCAAGGCTGTGTGAGAAACAACAAGTTCTAAGTCTTAAATGTCCAATAAGCTTCATTGGAAATGTGTGATGGAGCTTTTAAGGCTCTCGGTGAGATTCTAACAGATTTTTATAAGAGGTATATAGTTCTTTTGCATCTTTTGATTGCTAGAAAACTATGATGTGGACACGCGCTTGAACTCTCTAAAGGACGGGAGACTCCTGCATGAATGTTTTTGAACCAACACAATATCAATTTTTTTGATATTATAAGGAATAAATGATATTTTAGGGCATCATTTCCCTTAACAGACTTGTAATTAACTCAAAAGAAGATACATGATAAGAATTCCTTTTATAAGATTCTAAAGAAAGAATCCTGAAGTTATTTAGTGCCTCAGCTTTGACAATCTCTTTTGATGATTCATTCTCAAATGATCTTTGTCTTCTTCTTCTTCTAGCTCCTTTTCTCTTATGATTCAAGAGGTCATTCCTGTGGAACGTAAGCTCCATCCCTTTCTTCACCCGACCTCCTATTAAGAGTCTATCTAATCCTTGCTTTTGGTTAGTCCTGCCTAGGCAGCTTCTAACTTGGTTGTCCTTGTCTTGACACTTCTCATCTATGAACAATCAACCATAATGGTCTTGTATGGGTCTTAAATTGAGCCCTGAAATGAAAATACTTCTTATTTTGAATCTATATAGCTTGTAAGACTTGTTCCTTCATCGAGTTGATCTATTGTGCCACAAACTCTATGACGTAATCCATTTTTTTTATTCTTCCGTATGCTGAAATAATCCTCTTACAGAGTTTGAGCATGAACTCCACACTCATCACATCATTTAAGATGTTGAATCCTTTTAGGATATAGAGACCAACATGTTAGCGAGTTCATACAACTTTGAAGTCTTTGAAGGAAGTTCCCTTGAGAGCCCCTCTAACATACATTTTATACATGAGAGAAAATATAAAATTTACATTCGATATAGTACAACGCCTGTCCATGGTATCCTCGTGAAAAGATCACGATGTGGTTAATATATGACATCATAAGTAAGGATTGATGCATGTACCCTGAAGTAATGTCGATTTTTCTTCCTAGTGGTTTGTTTGCCCCGAACTAGTTCAGCCACTTTGGCAAGTAGGCTTAGCTCAACCGTTTCAGACCTAGGACTTCGAAGCCCAAAAGGACTGTTGATTAGTATGTTGCTCCTATGAAAAAAGTCTTGTTTAAGTACACAATCTTATTTATGTATACAATATGATAATACTTTGTTGTATTAATTTTGAATTAAAATTAAATTAATGTAAAACCCAAGAACGTGCTCCAGTAATGCAAAAGATGGTGAAGAGGGCTTTGGAGGTTGATAATGGCTAGCTTTGATAGTGATTAATGAGTGATGACAATAGCTGATAGACAATAAATCAATTATAATTACAGTTGCATTAGGTGGTAACAACTTGTGTAGTTTATATAGAAATTGATTGAATCACACAATATTTAAATGCATTAAATTTAAACTAAAATGCAAGTTTTGAATTTAAAAAGAACTTTACAAAATTAGAAACTCCCTTCATTTGATTTGCATTGTAATGATATTGTACATAAAGTAGCATCTACAATTATTCAAATAACATTTAAGTCTTAAAATCACATATTTTTAATATTTTATTATTAAAAAACAAACAAAATAAAGTTAATATTTAGATTTTTATATAATTTAGATATAATTTAACATTGAAATAGATTTACAAATTTAAATTTTGCATATATAAGTATATAAACGTTGTCATATATGTATGCAAGTTCCTCATTTGATAACAAGTTTTTATCAAATTTTTTGAGAAAATTTACTTAACAAGCACACACTTCTTACATATTTACATATCTCACAATTAAATTTTTATATTTACATGCATAATATTTTAATGCTCTAAATTTATTAAGAAAATGTATATTTCATCTTTAAAACATGATAATAATATTATTTTCAATGTGATATAAAAAATTTATGAGGTATGTATGTAAATATGATAGTAAGTGTGAGATATATACATATATAAAAATAGTTTATCCTGAAAAGCACGAGCTGTCCAAAAAAGACTCTGAATTACTCAAATTTTTATTAGAAAAACGGCTAACCAAAACCGAACGTAACTGCAATTTCACTCACCGTGATTCTGTCTCAGGAGCCGTCCTCGACCATTCTTCACTTACCAAGCACCCACTTTTCACCCAACAAATTCTATACACGTGTCAAGCGATTATACGTTTGGACACATCACCACAAGAACACACCCCCGAACCCGTACGACCCCCCATCACTTCCTCGTCGCGGTGATCGCCTAGATCCGTTCTCCAAACGCCCCTCTTCTAATCTTTTCCTCGCCGATCCATGGCTTCCTCCTTCCCCCCAGGCCGCTCATCGGGGTCTCGGCCCGGTTATTATCCCCCTACAACAGCAAACCCCACCCCTAACCCTAGCCTAGCATCGTCTTTACCTGGCGCCATGCAGAATCTACAGATCGGGCGCCCCCCTCCCGCATCCCAACTTCCTCCATTCCTCTCCGGCACTCCGGCCGCCGTTTCCGGGGGATCTCGCCCCGGTCCTCCTCCTGAGGCTCTTCCCTCTCGCCCACAATTTCAGCAGCCGCCGATCATTTCTAACGGTCCGCGATTCCCTACCCCGGCATCTTCAAGGGAACCTCTAACTTCTTCGATTTCTACCCAGGGTTCTCGCGTTCTCCCAGGAAGCCCTTCCGCCAGCTCGCAGGCGAATGATATGGTGCCACCAACGATTTACACTTCATCTTTTTCTGCTCCAGCTTCTGGTATTCCGATGGCTCCTCCTTCGATGGTTAGCGGCCCTTCGCAATTGCATTCCTTGATGGGTGCTCCGCCATCCCAGCACTTGATGGGAGGTCGGCCATCCCAGAACTTGATGGGAGGTCGGCCATCGCAGCCTTTGATGGGAGGTCCGCCATCGCAGCCCTTGATGGGAGGTCCGCCATCGCAGCCCGTGATGGGAGGTGCTCCATCGCAGCCCTTGATGGGGGTTCCTCCCTCGCAGCCCTTGATGGGAGTTCCTCCATCGCAGCCCGTGATGGGAGGTCCTCCATCGCAGCCCTTGATGGGAGGTTCGCCATCGCAGCCCTTGACTGGAGGTCCTTCATCTCAGCTCATGATGGGAGTTCCGCCATCGCAGCCCCTGATGGGTGTCCCGCCATCCCAGCCCTTGATGGGAGGCCCGTCATCGCAGCCGTACATGGGACCGCCACCGATGCATCAGTACTCAGGGCTGCGGCAGCCTCTACCTACTTCTGGTGCTGCTCCTCCATTTGGATCGCCTCCTGCTTGGCAACAGCAGCAACCCCGGCCGGTGAGTTTGTTTCCCGTGCGCATTCTGTTTGTTATTTGAACTGTAATGTTATATTGGAGCCGGATTGGATTTTTGGTTACTTTTAGCAGAATATGGCAGGCCGCGTTACTTGTTTTAGCTGCAGGCATCTGTTAATTCCAGTTGATGATATGTTTTTTGGTTGTTTACTCATAAATGAGGAGAGCATTACGTTAGAGCGCTCTTTAGCTGGGTCTTATGTCGCAGCCGTACTGATTACATCAATGGCTAGCAGGATGAATCTTGGTTGGAAATCGTTTGTATTGTTGCTGGATGTTCAAGAGAACTAGCTCTCGATTGTTGCCTCAGGCTTTCTGTTATGAACTTATTATAGATGCTTTTCAACACAATGATTTTAGCTCTTGGGATAGGTTGGCTGATGGCCTAATATTGAATTTTTTGTACTTCCAGGTAATTGGTCTGGTGGTGTATTAGGAATGTGACTCTAATTTTTAGAATTTCGGATCTTATCCTTTTTTTTGTATATTATCGGTGTTACTGCTGAGAGTGTTGTGGCAGGGATTTCTTTTATTACTCTTTCAGTGGATATCTGTCAAAGTTTAAGATCATAATATCTACGTGTTTGGGGTAAATGTTGGATGCCTTATTGCCTCTTTCTATGCGATCTATATTACAAAGTAGGATATCTTAGTTTGATAGGTACCTAATTTTGATGATGAGGTGAACCCAAATTGGAGATAAAATGGAAAATTTTGGGATGGATTCTATAACAAGCATTTGAGCAAATTACATAATTTAGCTGGGAATTTACACCCAAACAGTAGGCACTCATTCACGCTTGAAAGAGGCTTCACAGTTCTTAAATCCACCTCGAAAGGCAATTCTTGTTCATCTAGGTGTCACCATATTCCCAACCTTCAATAAAACTTGGCCTCAAGTCTTACAAGTTGGTTAGATATTGTTACTGGCTGGATATAAATATGATATGTTCGATGTTAGACTATAGACCATTTCCGCTGGAAATTTAATTTTCTATGCATTTGGTTGAAATATCTTCAATCCATTTCACAAGCCGATCTTCCTATATTCAAGTTTGTGGTTTTTGCTTGGAAATGACTCATTTAAAAACTTACTATCAAGTCATATTCTCTTTATTCCAATCGTGGCTATTTGTGCATCAATGTTATTTTAACAAGTTTAATACGATTTTGAAAACCCTTTTTCATTGTTCAACTTCTTTGATTTTGTGTATTACTTTCTCTCATAGCCTCTCTGTCTCATTAAACATCAAATCTATGGTGTCTTGGGTTATTCTATATTCCACTTTGGCTGTCAACTCTGGCTTGATCAACATTTTATGTTTTTGAGAAATTTGGCTTGAGCAATAACTGCTTTCCATTGATGTGGTTGCTCAACTTGGAAGGTAACATTGGATATCACCAAGGGATTGGTTGATCACCCTTGGATACCCATAAGATTGGGCAACATTAGCACTTGATAAACTTTTTCTGATGAATAGAAATTTTCATGCAATTTTATAGAACTGGCTTATGAATCTCATATCATGATCCAATGTGATGTGTCTTGGCATTTCATGAATCTTCACAATTTTTTTCTTTAATAAAATTTTAGCATAATTGCAAGCATCCACTCTTTTTATATGGGATCAAAAGATCAATGAAAAACANGTCAATCTGCTCTGAGACGAATTTGTCTTCATGCATTTTGAAGGAGTATAGGTGCTGCTTCAGAAAGAGTCTATTAGCCAGAGACTTTATCAGGTAGAGTACCTCTAGTTCGGCCCAAAGCACTTGAGCCGTTGTCTCCCTCGACACCTCCCTTAGAACTTTGTCGCCCAAGCTCAGGATTATCAAACTGTGGGTCTTGTCCAGTATGTTGATCTTCTCCTTCTCGGTCATGTCAGCCGACAATGCCGCCGATNACTGCTCAGGTCCTCCTGCTTCGCGAACTCCCGAACAGAGAACTCCCCGAACCCTTCTCTGCGCGATCTCCATTTCTTCCCTCTAGCCGAGCTGCTCGCAAGACCGAAATCCTCTGCTGGCAGCCCTGTCGCAAATTTTCGTCCCTCGCTCGATGACTGTTCCTTCTTCTCGCCAAACCGCACAACCTGCGGTGCGAATCCAGTCAATCAAAGCTTTCACTGCTCATTGAATCTGTCGCGATTCGATNGAAGTCCACTTTGTTGAGCACCTACTGAATTCCGAGAGCTGTCGCGGCGTGCTTCTGTCGCAGCGTGTGCTAACTGTCGAGGAAATCCTCCTTCGCGAGATCTGCCCCTTCGCGGACCGAACTACATGCCTTCCTCTGCTCCTTCACGGACAGTTCCTCCTCCGTCTCGCCGAACCGCACAACCTACGGTGTTAATCCAGTCGATCAAAGCTTTNTAAAGCGCTCTTTCATTTAAACTATGAAAATTATGGGGTCAGTTTGACTTCATCTTTTTCAAAAATAAAAAAGTTTTTAAAGTGAAAATTATGGGGTCAGTTTGACTTCATCTTTTTCAAAACTAAATTTTTTTTTAAAAAAAACATACTTCCCGAAGCGGGCAACGGGATTTCAATTCCGATGACCGACAGCTTCTTACGGGCAAACCCCACAAACGAAGCGGGCAACATTTCAATTCCGATGACCGACAGCTTCTTACGGGCAAACCCCACACAAAAAATAGTGCCGACAATCACTTAAACTCTGCATGAAATCATCATAGACCATATGGACCCTTCAAATATTTTTTAAGCTAAGCCCAAACAAACCCCAAGTCTATTGTTTGGCCCAAACCCTTCTTTTGAACCTAAGCCCTAAAATCAACTTAATCCTTTTGCATTAACTAAGATTAATATTTTCTTGCCATCTTTAGCCCCTTTGGATGCTAATCAAATCAGTTAAGACCCAATTTCGCAGCTATGGATAGAGCATTCCATGGATAAAGGAGGCACTTATCGTAATTTTTTTTTAACTCTTCACCCCACGCCATCAGCCATTAAACCTTATGGCTAATAACCATTAAACCTCCCCCTAGTTTCCTGAGCTAGCTAACCACCTCCCAATTGTTTAGGGAGAGCCTTCTTAATTGATCACAGAGCCTTTCCAAACCCTCCTGAGTTCAACCCCACCATTTCTAGCCGTTGAAACCCACTACCAAACCCTAATTTTGAGTTCAAAATCCAAGGCCTTTTTTGTCACTCTATTAAATTCTTAAAAACATTAATCTAAACTACCCTAGAGCTTCTTTAGACCAAACAAGGAAATATCCCATCAAAACCCGCCCTTTGTCGAGCACTCTAACCCGCTACTAGATTATATTTGTCAAATTCGTGCCTAAACTTTATATCTGAGACAACTAACATCTTGAGGAGGTTCTTTAAACTATAGAGAAGCTTCCACAAGCACTCAATTGAGGCCTTATCACTTGGGTAAAGGTTTATTATAAAATACCTAATTTTATGCTCATTTTCATCAAATTTGAAGTGAACTTGTATTTCATACATATGTGACTGTATAGATAGGTTCACCTTGACTAGATGAAGCTGTCGAAACAAACCCCACCTGATTTGGTTGAGTATTGAGCAAGATATTAAAGTTTTAGTGCGGATAATTCTTGATTTAGAACAGATGGGGATGATGAATGAATGTCGTCAATTCGCACGTGTATTGACCTAACGGTTGAGGAGATGTTGGACAAGAGATCTGTTTGTGAACAGCGGGACATGTGGCACACTGAGGTGTAAAGCGCATTGAATCAGAATGTGCCACGAAGTCTTTCGGTGACACAATAGGTTGACGAGGATGACGAGTGGATATATAGATAAATAGGGTATTTTTCATTTAAATTAATTCAAAAATTTCAAAAAAGTCATAACTTGGCGTAAAAAAATCATAAAAGCAAAATAAAAATATTGTCTTGCAAAGAGAACATAGGAGAATAATATGAACTAAAAATAAGAATTATTTGACAAATATTTTATTTTTAATTAATTAAATACTCTCTATCTTATTTTTATTTTAATTAAATAAATAATATTCATCATGACTTGAAATTTTAAGGGTTTGTTCCTCATCATAGTAGAAATGTTCTGTGATTTTTCCAAAGACAGAGAACATCTCTAGCTATGAAACCCTAATTTTCAAGCCTAATTGTCTATTTTTGGTTAGAATAATTATAAAAACTAAAATTTAAGTAAAAAAAAACATGGGACTTAATTTGGTAGGTTTTCAATGGTTAGAGGACACTAAGAAAAATATAAACTAAGTTTAGATATTTATGTACATTATTATAGCTAATAAAGTAATTTGAAATCATAAAAATTAAAATAAAAATAATATAATACAAAGATTAAAAAGAATGATTCCACACTATAAATAATGATCATTTTAACTCACTATAAAAATTTGAAACCCATTTAAATTTATTTGAACACTAAAGTCTATTTTTTAAGTAAAATAAGATTTTTGCATTAAAATAATTATAATAAATAAACTATAATTAGAAAAATTACGAAAAGCAATTTTCAGAGTTCCTTGTGATCAGGGGCACCTAGCAAAAAAAAATTTAGTTTAAAAAAAAAAGTTTATATTTTGAGCTATTTTTTAAATTAAAAATAATTAAAATTTTGAAAAATATGAAAATGCCCAAAAATGTTCTTATTTATTCCCTTATCACATGTGACCGTTTAAAATATTTTTTTAATTTTAAATGCTAAAAATGTATTTTCTTTTTCTACATTAAAATAATTATAGTAAAACAAATAGAAACCACAAAAATAAAAAGTTTATTTTTTGAGTTTTCTGGGCTTAAAAAGACTTATATAAATATAAAAAGTATTTTTTTGAAGTTAAGTTATATTTTAATCACTAAAATCAATAAATAATAATAGTAGTCAAAATATAATTTTAAAAATTATGTCATTTTGTCCAAGTAGTCCTCTGACCTGAACCTTCAATAATTTTTCCTTGAACAAAAACTTTACTTAGATCACTTAAATAGATTAATATTAAAAATCTTATTTTTGAGCTAAAATAATTATATACATGAAATAAAATTAGAAAAATCATAATTTCTCCTCTAATATCTTAATTGATCTAGTAGTGAGGTACCATAAAAAATTGAAAGTCATTTGAGTTGTATTTATTGAGTTATGAAGTGGAGAGCCTAGGGGCAAAATTATAATTTTGAGATTTTGATGCAATAATTAAATTTTAGGTGAAAAAAACGGTAAATTGGTAATTTTGATGATATTGGACTCTTTTGGAAGATTGAAACATACATATTTATGAGGTAGAAACCAATTTGTCACCTTTTCATAATGAGTGTAGAATTGTAATTTTATAAATTGTTATGACTTGGAGGATAATTTGATTGTATGATATTGAGATAGTGAGCTTAAGGTAGAAAGTTAATAATTTAGTTATTGAAGCCCCCTAGATTGGTGATCAGTTGATAATCATGATCTTTTGATAATAATTAATTACTTCTAATTGAACATTTTAATTATTAAAAATCAACCCCAATGATTGAATTTAAGGGCTTAAGAGTGATCTAGGCTTCATACTTAAATTTGTTTAATGAGGTTTATAAAAGAAGGACATGATTAATTAGTGAATACCTCTAAACACTACAAGCTCAACTTTAGTGGTGGGTACGAGATCCTTAATGACTTGAACTAGCCCTAAGGATACCCACTTATGTAACTCTTAAATAAAATATCAAGTGAATGTCTGAGTACCTTGTTCTTGGGATAATTGAAATATTGAGGTTCATTGAGCATTGGGTGTGTTAATTCATTGAAACTAATATTAACTTTGGATGATTAATTGAACAACGTAATAAGTTCAAATGAACTCAAACTGATTCAAGGGGTTTTAGAAGTTGTTTAGGGGTTATGCCCCGAATACTTTTGAGATATTTTGGATATTTTGAAGGAAAATTGAACTTATTATGCTTTGTTCCAAAAAATCATCCATTAAAACTTTTAGGGACCCACGAAGTTATACATCATGACCCGATAATTCACCTAAATCTATAAAAATACCCTACACTACTTATCATATAATAATTGACCCAATGCTTAAGAATTTAGGTCTTGTCCAAGGTATTTAAATCCTTGTGAGCAACTGAGGATATTTGTTTTTTCCACATATGGTTCATCAGGCTTGCGTAAGTTTAAGGTTTAAATGGCTAGGGCAATGCCGATAATGCTAATGTATGTTGAAACGAGGGATACGATGTAGGATTTTTTAATGGTATTTCTTACCTCAAGAACCATTAATGAAAGGAGAGGATAACTACCGATGGTACTATTTGACAACTCTTGAAGAGGTAATTTCCTCCAATACTGTTAGATTGTTTGTAGTCCTAGCTCAATTAAATTGACTAACATGTGGACTGCAATACTTTGCAAAATATTTACAAAAATAAAGTTTCTTTGCATGATATTTTATGTAATGCAATTTTATTTTCTTACTTTACAACATTTTTCTTACTTACATTTTTTCACATTAACTATAGAACTTTTCCAAAACTAAAAATCACAAACTATTTTCAAAACTAAACAACATTTTCCAAAACANTCTCAAGCGACACCTTGATACAAGGCCTCAAGATGCTCTCCTTCTCTCTAACTCTATAGTTATTCTCTCCTCCTTTGTGGTAGCTTAAGATATCTTCTCTATTGCTCTCCTAAGCCTCACACCCTCTTTATTTATAGAAGCAAGAGAGTGGTAGGTGGGAGGTAGGTGGCCGGTAGGTGAGCGGTAGGTGTGATGTGGTAGGTGGCGGTGCCACATTACAAAATTGTCATTTTACCTTAGTTCAATAATTGAGGGTCAAAATAACAGTAATATTGATGATTCAATGGCTAGAAAGGCCAAATGGCATCTCCCCTTACATGAAAAAGCTCTTAAAATTTATAGATCATATGGGATCTAGAAAATTATATCATTGCCCCATTGAGTTATAATTTATAAATCATTATGCTCCTAGGAGTTATAAGTCATTATCTCCCTGAGAGTTACAAATCATTATGCTTCTCAGGGTTACAAGTCATTATACTCATGAGATTTACAAGTCATTATACTACTGGAAGTTACCAGTCTTCATTGGCACCTTTTCGTTGTTGGGTTCATTCAACGTTGTGGTCAGTCGGTAGGCTGGGGTGGGTGGTCGAATGAGACGACCGATCGTTTTCTACTATATTAAAACATTTTTTGGGGCATACATGAATGACCCTAAGTCTCTTACGTCTTGAAGTGAAGCTGCGATAAAAATGAGAGACTTTAAATAACAAAAATGCAAAAGTAAAATTTATGCTCCCTTGATTTCGTCGTCTCTTATCATCTTGTTTTCTTCGGCCCCAAAGTGCTCTTTTTCAAGTCAATTTTTTATTTGAATTGTCAGCCAGTTATCTGACCTTTAGTTGGTTGACGTAACCTTTGGTTGGTCTTAGTGACTTCATTTGTCGTTTAGTTAATGGTGTTACTTTGTTCCTTTGTTTTTAAGAAAAATACATAAAAATATTTTGTAACCTTCGCACATATGCAAGTAGACTAAGGGATTTCGTTATTTTTCACCTTACTTTTAGCATTTTACCTCTATCAGACCATTTGTTTATGATATTTACTTAGTGATGAATGTTGACATTGATCGATTTGCTCGTCCCAATGGGGAGACTTTCATTTGTTTGCCTCGGAAGGGAGTCTTTGTTTACTCACCTCGGAGGGGAGTCTTTTATTTGCTCGCCCCATAGGAAAGTCGTTGATTTCTTGCTCCGAAGAAGATTCATTGAATTGCTCATCTTAGAGGAGATTCTTTTATTTGCTCGCCTTGGATGGGAGTATTTAATTTGCTTACCCTGGAGGGGAGTCGTTGATTTGCTCACCCAGAAAGGGAGTCTTTTATTTGCTCACCTCGGAGGGCAAGGGCTTTGTTGATTTGCTCACCCTGAATGGGAGTCTTTCATTTGGTCGCCCCGGAGGGGAGTCGTTGATTTGCTCGCCCCTAAAGGGGAGGCTTTCATTTGCTTGCCTTAAATGGGAGTTTTTTATTTGCTTACCTCTCGGTCGGCTCAAATTTCTTGAGTGTCNAACCCTAAGATCTCAGCCTAGACTCAACCAAATCACTTTGGGTTTGATCCTATGGACTCACCTAAGTGAAACGAAAACATCTATATGGTAATCATGCAGTTAAATTAAGCCTAATCGAATGTCGAATCAAAATAGGCTCGGGAGGGAGAGAAGTTTTATACCTTTGCTCTAAGAAGTGAAGCTTCAATCAGAGGGTCTTGGCACGTTTGCTAGGGTCCAAAGAGGCTAGGGATTAAGCCTCTTTCTATGGTGTGAGGTCTAAGTATGAATTAGATCACGACCAGATTTGGGTGTTGGCNTTCAAGAAGAGTCCCTATAGGATTACTTGGCTTTAGGGTCGACCTTGGGTGTTGACTTGGAAATAGGATACAGCATATCTTCACAATACATTAATTCATGATTCATTTAGAATGGATATTCATCCAATTCTATGTGAAATGCCTAACTTGGTCTTTTGCTCCTAGTNCATAGTATGTTTACCATATGGATGTGTTTGTCTCTTTAAGACGAGTAATTTAAAAAAATAATCACTAAAATCTATTAAGAAATGAGGAAGATATTAAGCTTTTAAAATGGACGGCTCTCGGATAAGGCCATCGGGGACGATGAACGGTTGTCGTCCATCTTCGCGTGTATTGAATGGACGACGGAGATCAAGCCGGATG
>JXCR01092507.1:158580-181163 GCA_002079205.1 Phalaenopsis hybrid cultivar | reverse complement strand
CAAAACTTTACTTTTCCAGCTCTATATACATAAATGCTCTGACATGCATTTTGAGTTGCAGGTGGTGGAACAAGAAGACTCGTCAAGTACACTTTTACAGTTTACCGCATTTTATAGTTNGGGATTAGATTTTATGGGACCATTTATGCCTTCATTTGGAAACTTATATCTATTACTTGCTGTTGATTATATGTCTAAATGGATTGAAGTTATTGTTGTACCTAGATGTGATGCTATGAGTGTTTCTAAATTTTTAATTAAAAACATTTTTACAAGATATGGAATGCCAAGAGTAATTATTACTGATGAAGGAAGCCTCAGACTAGCGGTCTAGCAGAGATATTAAAATCGTGAAATTAAACATATTTTAGAAGAAGCTGTAAATCCTTATAGATTTGATTGGTCTGCTAGGCTAGATACTGCTTTATGGGCATATAGAACTGCTTATAACACTCATACAGGAATGTCCCCATATAGGCTGGTAACATGACGCTTACAAGTAGAATTAGAACATAAAATATTTTGGGCTATTAAGTTATTTAATTTTAATCTAAAAGATGCTGGTGAGAAAGGATTATTTTAACTCAATAAACTTGAGGAAATAAGAAATGAAGCATATGATAAAATAAAAATCTATAAAGAGAAAATGAAAATATGGCATGATCAGAAGATTATTCAGAAGAAATTTGAACATAGGCAAGAAGTTCTAATATATAATACAGGATTGAGATTGTTTCTAGGAAAACTGAAATCCTGATGGTTAGGACCATTTAAATTGATTAAAGTCTATCTTTATGGAACTATTGTTATTAAAGATTCTAACACTGGAAATGTATTTACAGTTAATGAGCATTATCTGAAACATTATTATGAAGTGCACATAACTCAATTTAAATAAGTTTTAATGTTAAGTTAACCCAACTAAACAAATGGTGTGTCGGGCTGATGACGTTAAACCAAGCGCTTTGTGGGAGATAACCCATAAATATATGTCTATGTATTACTATTTTGTTTGATAAGTGTCTTATATATTAATATATAATAATTCTACACAATTGAATTTATTATAAATTAAGTCAAACATTGGTATTGGAGAAAAAGTTGGAATTAAATTGAAAAAAAATGAAAGTCGCAAAATTTTGGCCACTAGCACTGACAGCACCCAAGAAAATGGATCTGAGTGTCGGCAGTGTTAATCTGGAGCACTGACGGATCCGAGAGCGGTTTGACGGTTCAAAAGATTTTTGGCCGACCTTGATGGGATTTTGCTCTGTTATATAGAAAAATTTTTGAAAATAATTAAGCCATTATGCAAACTTTTAGAAAAAAAATACAAAATTTGATTTTAAAGAGGAATGCATAAAAGCATTTGAACCGTTGAAAGAAAAATTAATCACTGTGCCTATAATAGTTCCATCTAATTGGGAGAAGCCATTTGAAATAATGTGTGATGCTAGTGATTATACTATTAGAATTGTTTTAGGATAAAGGTATAACAAGGTTTTTAAAGTAATATATTATGCTAGTAAAACTCTAAATGATGCTTAAATTAATTACACTACAACTTAAAGATAGTTATTAGCTATTGTCCATGCCTTTGATAAGTTTAGACCTTACTTAATTGAAGCCAAATGTATGGTGCATACAGATCATTCTGCTATTAAATTTATTGATGCAAAAGAAGGATGCTAAACCAAGATTAATTTGATGGATATTTCTTTTGTAAAAGTTTGATTTTATGGTAGTTGATAGAAAGGGAAATGATAATCAACTAGCGGATCATTTGTCTAGATTAGAGCAAGAAATATTTAATATATTTGCAAATGAAATTTTGGAAACTTTTCGGATGAATAATTATATAATATTGATATAATGAATATAATGTGGTATGTCGATATAGTAAATTATCTTGTAAGTGATATTCTACAACCATATATTAAAAATCAACAATTAAAAAAACTTATTTATGATTCAAAATTCTATATTTTGGATGACCCATATTTATATAAACAGTGTAAAGATCTAATTATTAGAAGTTGTCTGCCTTAGGAAGAAACTCAACAAATAATTATACGATGTCATGATTCTAAATTAAGAGGGCATTTTGGAACAAAGAGAACTACATATAAAATTTTGCAAGCTGAATTTTATTGACCTACTCTTTTTAGAAATGTTGATGAAAATATTAAAACATGCGATCGATGTCAGCGTGTAGGAAACATGTCTAGAAGAAATTAAATACCTCTAAATTACATATTGGAAGTTGAAACTTTTGAAGTGTAAGGATTAGATTTTATAGGACCATTGTTGACCTCACTTTTGGTTGAGGTCTAGAAACTTCTTCAGTAGCCTAGGTCTAGCCATAGGATTTTCCTATTGACTAGTCATAGAAAACTAGAAAAGGTACCCTCATCATTAGAAATTTGAAACTCTTCTTTTTACTCAACTTAAAGTTCCACATATTGACTTTAACCTCTAGCATTTAGTACGTAAGATCATTATGAGAGAATTCAAGAAGAGTCCCTATAGGATTACTTGGCTTTAGGACTGACCCTGGGTGTTGACTTGGAACTAGGGTATGNGATAATTGAAAATAAAGTAAACAACTAACTAAATTTAACTAGATATTTGAGGATGAACACAATATAAATAAAGTATCTTTTTCCTTATCATGAATCAGTAACATGTATTGGAACTCTATTGTGGAAGTATCCAAATTGTGTTGTGCCAAATAAGAGCAATATTATTTTTTACCCTTATTAGAGATGCTATAAAGAACATTAGCTAATTTAAAGTTTGAATAGACTTAAAGACGAGCTAGGTAGGGAAGATATTAGCTCTCACTCTAGAGTTCCCTCTTCTCCCTTCATATGGGGGCTAACATCTCATATCAAAACCTAAAATAATAAAGTGAGTTGGGGGCTTTAGCCTGTCACTCTAAAGTCCTCTAACTCTATACCCTTCAAAGTTTGTTTCCCTATTTATTTGCACTCAATCATATGAATTACATTCTCATCCATAAAATCTCATGTGATTCTTACCATCAGTTGACTGAGAAAATAACATCTTGGATCTTACATGTTCTCACAACAAATATTATCATCGTAATTTGCCAAACCAAGATATAAATGAAGTACAAGGTTTAAAATCATCACAACTTATTCCAAAATTAAAGACCATCACTTTCCACAACTTCCATCAAATACTTAATTACTATTCATTTTAAGGAAAAAGATAAAGAAAATTATTCAGAATTAATGGAGAAAATAGAACCACACTTAAGTTTAAAAGCAGAAATCATGTAAACACATATGAAGTCTAAATTAAAACCAAATATAGTCATAAAGATAAAAATGTATCTCAAATTTCTCTCCACCAAACTCTTGAAGTTCCTATCAATCTCTTCTCTTCCTTTCTCTTACAATACTCTCTACTAACACACCACAACTCCTGAATTTCTTCTCTCTAAAAGTATCCTAATGAATTTATGAGAAAGGGGCGTCGATGACTAATTAAGCCCCTCCCAATGATTCAATCCAAGTCTTCTTTTATAATTTTTGAAAAGGTACTTTGGTGTCTCTTCGAAATGTGTCTACATTCAATGAATCTTCCAAGTGTTGCCTCCTTTTGATAGTCATTTGAATGTATTTTGATGCCCATTAACCTTAAACCACTTTTTCACTAAGATTTGCTTCAAAAATCCATTCAAAAATTCATTCAAATTCATTAAATCATCAAATAAATACCTCTGGCACTTAAGCGCGAGGTATGCAACGGTTAAGTGTGGCTTTCTCTGGTATCTTGACGCTTAAGCACCAGTTCTCGGCGCTTAAGCGCCATAGTTATATTGCACACCTTCTTCATTTTTGCTCCAAATTTGATCCATTTTCACTCCTTTCATCATTTTTCATATTTTTGACTGTACCTAAAGGAAAAACACACACCTTCCATTATAGCGTAATATCTTAAAAAATAGGTATAAAAAAGTATACATAAATGTGTTATAATTTTGGTGTATCAAAATCTCTCAAACTTAAAATGTTACTTATCCTCAAGTGATACTCGAATCTTTCAAAACTAAAATAAGTAGATTATGTAAATGAGTTTTTTTAGGATACTCTAAAATTTTGATCTAGAAATATAGTAGTCCAATTTAGAAAAGATTTTAGTGAATGAGACCAACTTAGAGTTTAGAAATCTTTAATGTAAGGATGTCTGAAAATAAGAGTTCCTATCTACTTCAAAAATACTTGTAAATTCTCTAAATATAAGGTTTAGGCATCCTATCTTCTCTATTTAAAAACTTTTCTTAAAAATAAATATACTTGCTATATCACATCCTTATGCTTAAGATTTTCTCAAATCTTATACTTTAAAAAGATCAGTTGTAGAACAAATTTTTGATTAGGCACTAATTTTCAAACTTCCCCTCCCTTTTTCAACTTTACTTTTCTGTTTCTCTTTTCCTTTTCATTTTCTTTTTTTTTTCTTTTCCTTTTTCAGGTGAGGATTACTATATCTTCATAGACCTTTAATGATTTTAAATTCCAATCCTCCTTTCTTAAAGCAAAGTTTTGATATATATCTTTTACTTAATAGTATAAAAATACTTTTGAAAATTATTTTTAATAAAAGAAATTTAAGTAATGAAAATAAAAGTCTAATCCTTCTATATTTTTCAAAAATACAACTTCTCCTACTAAAGATAGTTACACAATATTTATCCTATACTAAAAATTTTAAACTTTAATTTTTACTTCATTACTGTAAGATTTAACTGAATTTTCTTACTTATTTCATATTCAAAGTTATACTTCCCTAATATAACTTCATATACATAATAATTTTTCTCTAATCAAAATTAAATTTATTTGTAACACATTTAAGAACAAATAAAATTCAAGTTTTGAAAATTACTTTTCATCCCCCCAAACTTAAATTTTAAATAAGATAAAATATTTAGTATCATATATATATATATATATGCATAAATGAAAACTAAAAATAACATGCTTGAAAGAATTTTCATACTCTAAATATACAAGTAATAAAATTAAAAACAAGAGGTAAAATTAATTGATTAAAATTTAACTTAACTTTATCATATATGAGATTCATTAGATTTCTATGCAATGGAGGATAACATAAAAGCAAATAAACACACTAAAATTAATTCACAACTGTAACATAAAGAAAATCAATGGTAGTAAATTGAAAATTTGAACACGAAGTTCTTAGGTGAAAGTTAGTAATATTCTAAAACTTCATAATATTCAGGATTAAGTTCTACATAAACCAACAAAATACACTAAACAACACTGTTAACACAATTACTACCACAAAAACAAAATATAACTGCTCACAATAACACAAACAATAGCGGCCGTCTCAATAAATACAACACATAACACAGTAACAGTTCAACACAACCAATACATATAAAGTTCATAATTTAAAAATTAAATTACTCAACTCAATCCTCCCCCTCCTCATCATCATCATCACTGTCCCAAAAAGTAGTAGGCTCATATGAAGGGGATTGTGGATATGAAGGAAAAAATACACTTTGGTCAAGCCTGATAAGTTTCTTCAAATATGAGTGAAATTTTTCTTCAAAGTCACTATGTCTCTTCAAATAATCATCAATATGATCTACAGAGCTCCAAATTTAGCACCTTATCGGTTGTATAATTGATGTTATTTAACATCCTTTGCATTAATTGTGCCTGCAAATTAGAACTAGTAGACTGACCTTATTTAACTAGTACACTGTTAACACAATTACTACCACGAAAACAAAATATAACTACTCACAATAACACAAACAATAGCGGCAGTCTCAACAATTACAACACATAACAAAGTAACAGTTCAACACAACCAATACATATAAAGTTCACAATTTAAAATTTAAATTACTCAAACCAATCCTCCTCCTCCTCATCATCATCATCACTATCCCAAAAATTAGTAGGCTCATATGAAGGGGATTGTGGATATGAAGGAAAAAATACACTTTGGTCAACCCTGATAAGTTTCTCCAAATATGAGTGAAATTTTTCTTCATAGTCACTATGTGTCTTCAAATAAACATCAATATGATCTACAAAGTTCTCCAAATTTAACACCTTATCTGCAGTATAATTGATGTTATTTAACATCCTTTGCATTAATTATGTCTGCAAATAAGAACTAGTAGACTGACCTTGTAATGTAGATGCACATGAAGTAGAAACATGAGATTTAGAAGCACCTGAACTTCTAGAAAATCCTCCTCTCTAGCTTAATATAAAATGATGTGAATAAAATATTACATTAACATTCATGATAGGCTTTAGAGGCTGCAGAATCTCCTCCCAACTTTCAAATCTCACACCAGCCTACTCACAAAAAGAAAAGGAAAAGGATGTGAATCCCAAACCTGCAGTAGTGGCAACTCTAGCAGAACTAGTGATTGTCTGATAGATTTAGGATCAAATATCGATTAGCTTAAACTCTTGAATACAATAGTTCAGGCTGGTTCTTTCTCTTGTAACTTCACTAAGGTGATTGGTAAGGAGTGGACAAGCTAAAATAAAATAGTGTCATGCTTTTGATGTGGAATCAAGCTTTGATGCAGGGAAATTTACTGTCCTTTCATTTTTTATTTTCCATAATCCTCTTCCTGCAGTCAATGAAAGAATGATGAGTCTCATCTAACAGTTCCTCAGTCAAAATATAATTTGAAGAAAAACACATTATAATACGGGGTAGCTGGTAAAACAAATTTATTACCTCAGGGGAAGAAACTACTAATTTTCCTCTGACCATAACTTGATCTTCCTTAGATTCAGGGAAATTAGCGTAGAACTCCCAATCCACAGAAATTACTGCTACAGTGAAAAAACAACAGAATCGTTTCCACTATCACCGAACTATTAAATCTTCAACTACTCCACCCAGGTTTTTGAAACACCGCTCTAGAATTAATTTTCTTGATTGCATTGCTTAAGTATAACTATCTTGAGCTTTCAAACTAACAAACTTACAAGTATCGAAGTTTGAATTCCCCTTACTCCTCTTAATTCTAGGTTTCATTTCTAAAAAACACATAAAATTCACAAAAAAAAATACTAAATCCAAGTCTAAATCACTAAATTTATCTTCCAAAAACTTAAACTATCATTTTCATGCATTTTACATAGAGGTTTCTCAAATTTTCACCATGAATAGTGATTTTCAGATAAATCCCTATGTACTCAAAATACATGGTGAAAATAAGAATTTTTTACATAAAAGTGAAGTTCCCACCTTGAGGAGATGAAATCTAGCAAATTTAGATTAATTCCACCAAGAAATCACTTTAGAAGGAGCCCTAGGTCCCAAAATTGTGAAATCATGAGGAAGAAGATGATAGACGGGGCAAATATGGTATTTTTCGGCTCAAGTTTTCACTTTTAACAATTCCCGAACCAGTTTAAGAGAACAAACACTTAAGCATGATTGGTTTGTCGGTTAGGCGCCTACCTCTCAGATAGTCAACGCTTAAGGGCGAAGTTTTAGTTCTTAGGCACCAGTGCACAAACTTTTATATTTTTGATTTTAAGTGAAATGCAAATCTAGCCTTAGTCAACCACCCCTAAATGGTCTTTTATATCTTATTAACTATTTTATTCCCCTTCAATTCTCCTCTTTCTCAAATTCACCAATTTTCATAAATTCAATTCAACACAAAATAACACAAAATTTTACACACAAACAAATACTTGCATTAATTAACCAAACAAATACAAACACTTGTGATACATACTTTCTCAATATAAAGAGTTCTGGAAGAGATAACTCTTAAACACATATTTTAAATACTAAACAAACTCAACATAAAAGCACTTAAAACAAACTTAACACTGACATTGAAATGTCTAAAATAAATAAACACTAACATCAAAAAACTACTAAACTCTAGAAATTAATTCCATTCTACTTCTGGTGGAACAAATTTTGGCCTTTCATTTGTTTCTCTTGGGGCATTTGGAATATAGATCTGAAAGAACGAACAGTGGTGAAGAACTCTAGTTGAGTCTTCTTCAATCCATTTATTATTCAAGTGCATAGCTTTGTTTGCTTCTTCTATAAAACCTGTATGGCTAAATTGCATCTTAAGTTGTCATCCAATATGCTCCAAATGTGTAATAGTCTCATTCAACTTCGCTTCAATAAAGCCACATCAGCATAAATCATCCATAAACACTTCTATTCCATCATCAATTAACTTACTAAATATCTGGTGCAGGAAAAATGGACTCAACAGATGCTGAGGCAGTAGTGATCTTCACCTTCTTGTAAGAAAGGAAGTACTGGTCGCAGTTCAAATTCATCTCAATGGATGGCTCTTGGATATCCGACACGGTAAATTACATAATCTNCGGGATTTCAATTCCGATGACCGACAGCTTCTTACGGGCAAACCCCACACCAAAAATAGTGCTGACACACACATAACATGCAGTGGTGCAAATGTCCGGTCAATCGGTCGTGGTGGCCAATAGAACCAAAGTGATCAGCCGACCAGGTCAGGGTGTCCCATCAAACCAAAGTGGGATGCTCACCAGGCTGGTGCAACTGATCAGAGCAAAGTGAGATGCTCACCGGACCGAGACGGCCGATCGTAGTAAAGTAATAAGCTCATCGAGTCGGGGCGGCCGGTAGCAACGAAGTGAGATGCTCATTGGGTCGGAACGGTCGGTTGAGGTAAAGTGAAATGCTCACTGGGTCGGAGTAGTTGGTTGGAGCAAAGTGAAGTGCTCGTATGCTCCATGCAAAATGCAATGCAATCTAAAAGAAGCAAACATGTAGATAGCCAACCAGGCTTGTGCCAGTGACCTCATCTGGGAATCCTAAGGTTAGGACCTTTGGATGTGCGGCATCACCACCTTTTGCTCTGGTGAGGAAATGTGGGGAGTTTCTCCCTCGAACTTTGAGGGGGAAACTCTCCATGACATCATGAAATAGGTTAGCTACAAAGCTTTCCATTTCACAAATTCCTCTAGAATTTGCAAAGTGAGTCAGCTACAAAGCTTCTCTCGTTTTGTCAAGTCTGACCTACCGACTTCTCAAAGTAAAGCTGGGGAACTCAAAACAAGGGAAGTGAGGGACTCCGACCCATCAGAACTTGTGCTAAGACTCATAACAAAGGGGAGACACTCGGCTCTACGGAGAGTGTTTGGCCATGCACAGGAAGTCCTAACCTGAAGGATAGCTCTAGAAAAATCAATGATCCATCACGCAGAAAAGTCGTCGCGCCAACCCACGCCTACACACACACCCCATGTGGGCAATCAAACCCACATGTTTAGACACCACTAAACCTAGGGCTAGCTAGAAGTTTAGAAGAACTCACCACCATGATGGTTCCAAACGCGTTCTCTTTGTACTGAAGGAGAGCCCACACATCGTGTTATCGGTGTTTAGTCCGTGCGTCAGTGCACCTTGCAGAATGTGTAAAGGACAATAGAAAGAGCCGATGAGGGTATGAGGGGCCCACTTTCTGGTGAATCTCACAACAAAACATAAGGAAAGTAGAAAAAATAAATGAGTGAGGTATGCTAATTACCTAAAATAAATAATTTTTGGCACATAAAAATATGACAAAAATGTACCTTCAAAAAGAGGCGCTCAACGCCATCAAAAGAGGGGAGCAAAGACGGTGAGGTCACCGACGTCAAGGAAAGGAAGGGCTGTCCCGCAGAAGAAGGTTACCCTAATGGAGGCCGGACATTCTGCGGCGAGGAAGGTCAAAATGCAGCCACAAAATGACAAGGTAACAAAATGTTGGACACAAACTTCCTTGCAAAAAAGAAATGAGCCACGACTTCTAAGGCTTGCTAGGATGATGGAGGAGCTAAGGCTGGTGGTTAAAAGGTTTCTAGTAAGGGGAAGACGGTCGATAAGCTTTAGGCATGAAAGGGAGATGGCATTGGCTGAAGGGAAGAATAGGAAGAAGAGCCAGCAGTTGGAGTAAGGACGCTGATGGCTAGAGCAGGAAAATCCAGCGGGTTCGTTCACTGCCGAGGAGGAGACTAACGGGACGCCACTGGTGAGACAGGGAGGTCGTGCATGAAGTTGGCCAAGAGGAAAAGGACAACCAGTTTCAGTGAGTGAGGAAAGTCCGGCGGCAGGCTTCACCGACAAAGAGGGAGTTCCGGCAAGGCGAGAGGGAGCTTGGGCTAGGGCTTCACGAAGGACCGTGGTGGCTACAGTTCTACTGGACACCACGGCCAGTCGAACGACCATTTGCATGGACTAAAACATCACACAATTCAAGAGGCATCGTATGCTAGATGGATAAAGTAGTCTAGCAATCTAAGACGGGTTGATAAGGCCAAGCACAGCGATCCTCATCATACGCAACATCACAGAACTGTCAAATATCATAATATCACAACGGAACATGGATTAGTTGATTATTTGAAGTAGTCCAAACTAATAAACATACTCCTTGATGAGGTGATGAGAATCAACCAAGTCAAACACGGTGCCTAAGGGGGTCAGATGAATAAAGCGATCCAACCTCATTGTACCTTGCAGGCCTGAGTGGGGTAACTCTTACTAGAGAGTTTTTCGAGTGTGAGAATGCCCGACTTAAGCATGAACTAATCAGGATAGCATACATCTTAGATTAATGCGGCATGCAACCTGACATGGTGAGTAGAAATAGCCAAGTTGAGTATAAAATAGGACAGGAGGTAGGTATCCTACATATGCATGTAAAATGGTACAGAAGATATTTATCCTGACCCTACATTAAGCGAGCAAGTATACAACTGAATAGCTTAAGGTAACATGCTTGGAGTATAGTCAGACATCCAAGTGTCTCAGCAAAACTTGGATTGGTGGTAAAGCCAATACAACATGTTGCTCGACATGGCGTTCAGAACCAACCAAAGTGATTGAGACAAAGACATTGTTACATGACCAGGATGGTCTACCCATAAGAGTGCTTCTGTGAGCACAAGCAAAACAACTTTCACTGGTGATCCATGGATTGGTCATTACACCGATACAACATGGCACTCAATGTGGTGGATAGAATCAACCGAAGAAGTCAAGAAAAATAATGGGGTATATGACCTAGAATGATCCAACCTCCAGGGTGCCTCATGAGCACTAGAAATATAACTCTCATTGGGGAGTTTTACGGGTGTGAGAATACCCGGCTTAATCATGGACTGAGCAAGCTAGCATAGGACTCAAATCAGTATGACATGCTACTAGACATGGTGAAAAGAATCAACCAAGTCAATGGAATTGCTGAAGAGACGATCTCCAAACGTACCTACGGGAAGACTTTTGTTGGGGATACCTTCAAGGTTCCACCAATGTCTTGTTGGGAGTTAAACATCTCATTCTGATGTGGTGAACAAACTTGAACCAATCAGAAGAGGCATCATCAAAAAATGGTGTTGGATGCATAGAGCGATCCAACCTTGTAACACGTATGCATGATCTTAGCAAAGTGACCCTCAGTGGGGATTTCAGGTGATCCCTCTTTGGGAAATATGTACGTCCCTTGCTAGGGAACCTTGTATGCCAGTATAAAGATACTCGTCTTATGCATGGACTAATTGAGGCTACATAGTGCTTGAATTAGTGTGACACACACTTTCAGATGACGAGTAAAGTCAGGCAAATTGTTCAAATCACCGTAAAGGTATCAATGAGGGTTGGATGCATAGATGTCTAAACTCTAAAACTACTCATATCTTAATGACACCCATCTAGTCATTCTGATGTGTTCTCAGGACTTAGATGAAAGTTCATTAAGAGAAGGAATTCAATTATTTATACTTAGCTCGAATCCCCTAAACCAGGAGGATTTGCAAATCTTAAAAAGGTGCATACATCGTCTGGTCCAAGCTTATCCTCAGGATCTATCCTAAATTCAACCTCAAGAATCATTAAAGGCGTACCCAAGACAAGATCAACTGAGGGGTGTGATTCCTTTCGGAACCATCTCAGCAACCTCCTGAAATTGGAGTCGGAGCATCAAGAGATGCAGAGATATCTCGGTTATATAAGTAGAGTCTAATCGATAACATCGGATATCGAGGTATCCTGACCAGCCATAGACTGGTTGTAGAGATAAAATGCTTTGATTAGTTCAACATGGCTATCAACAAGGTGATAAAAATCAACCAAGTCAAACAAAATATCCATAAAGTTGGATGTGGGAGAGGGGATCAATCTTATAGTAATGCTCTATCATCAAGAATAGACTAAAAAGTCAGTAAAGTTCTATATAGGTGAGGCACCAAATCCTAGTCAATTTTAGAGTAGACAGACTAAATCAAATTCTTAGACATATAGAATGGTCATAGCGATGAAATTCTCTCATCAAGAGTCTAGAAAAATGGCAAACTGGCTCAAATCAATAGCCTAAGAGATGTGTCTCCCAACTAAAACAAGGATCAATCGAGACTAACAAAGTGGTCTAGTCGATACAACATGTCATTAACAAAGAGGTTTTGGGGGTGTGCCCAAATTAGAGTATAGAACATCCATAATAGCCTTGGTTAATAAGCATAAAGAGGTAATATAGAGAACTCTTCAAAGCAAGTGCAAGTAAACCCCTCATCGTCAAATGTAGAAAGTCATTCTACATGCAGCGTCAGGATATTAAGAAATGTGGTGGCAAGAATTTTGCCTAATCCGCAGGGTATTCACCAAAATAGGGTGATCAACCTCTACCCTCAAATAAGGTGAGACTCGACGGGGGTGCGCCTCAAATCTCCCTTTATCAACATAGGATAATTTCATCTTTATCGATGAAAAGGAAGCCACAAAACTTTCCTTAGCTCACAGAAAGAGTGGGCACATCAAATGTGAGCAAAAGCCACTCTAACTAAATCTTAATGATACCTGGCACAACATCTGGTATGGTGGCTCTAAGTACCACACCAAGGGTCCCATGCAACACCTCGGCGGGTCACATGACCTGCACGACAGAAAGCAAATATCTCGGCCTCATAATGGACCGACAAGTGAACCCCGGTCTCTTACTATGAGGGCCTATAGGATAAGAGGAATAAAGGAGTTCTGCTTGAACATCTGAAGAAATTGAATAAGGAACTTCTTTCAAGGAAGAGGACCCAGTCCTCGTAGAGGCAAATTTGGAATCCCAACAGGTATAGAGATTTGTGGTTGAGTCAGTTGCTTTATTTGCAGCAATCTATTCCTATTCCTCTGGATGCCCTTAACCAATGTAGGGACAGACAAGACCTTAGAGAAACCAATAATGATGGGGGCTAGTGAAGCGGGTAGATTTAGTATGTAAATTTTACAAATATTTTTTAATACTACAAAATACACATGACAGATATAACAATAAATATGCAATATAATCCCAACAATAATACCTTTTATGAAAATATTTTATCTTTAAAACTCTTTTTAAACTGCCAAATCCCCTTTAAAATCAACACAAGTATATGTATCACTCAAGTAATACAAGGCTCTAATGGATTCATAGATATCGATCCCACAGGGAAGTTGGAAAACCTATAAGTAAATTCTTAAAATTATTTTTTAAATTAAAAATATAAAAATAAAAGTAAAATATGAAGTTTGAATATTAACTACTAAAGTGAATGCTATATAAAATGCAGTTGAAAGACATAGTTAACTAACTAAAAACTAAACTTTCAAAAGTAAAATTTAAAAAACTAAACAAAGTTTTTATTGACGGAAGATTCAAATTTAAGAAAACATCCTTCCCCGTTTACAATCGATACATGGATTGTGAAGAAATTAAAATCATTTGAAAATATACATAAAAACTATTTTGTGCCAAATAGGAGCAATACTATTCTTTACCCTTTCCCAAGTGCTATAAAGAACATTAATTAATCCAGAGTTTTTTCCCTAATTCTGTGGTTAGGCTGGGAGGATACCGACTGCCACTCTAGAGCTCCGACTACTCCCTTCTTTGAGGGCTAAAAATCTTGCATTAGTTTCCAATAAATTGGATCAAATTGGGGATTTTAATGTGTCACCTTAAAATCTCCAATTCTGCATCCAACAAAGTATATTTCCCCATTTATTTTGCTCTCAATTCCATGGAAGACAAATTCTCCCATGAAATTAAATGTGATTATCCCCGTATTGTAGAAATCATAGCCTTTTTCAAAACATATGTTTCTCAACATGTTTTAAGATTTTAATTGGCCAGATCGAAAAGTAAATGACGATCGGAGTTCAAATCATCACAAATTATTGACATTTAGAACCATAGAAAACAAAATCAATTTTTCACAAAATCATATCTCAAAGTAGGGAGAAGGATAAAGAAGACTACTCAGAATTCATGAGAAGGATATGACAAAACACAAATTTCATATATAAAAACAGGTTTATGAAACAGAAGAAATAAAGACACAACTTATCTCACAATCCTTCCTAAGCAAATCTCTAAAAGTTCTCTCCAATCATTTCTCTCTTTACAATCACACTCAATTCTCTCTTATAAGTGTAATGACAAAGAAATCTCTCACTTTCCCTCTCCTCTTACAACCCTGGAAAAAAATNGGGCGAAACAGAGAATACTCGATCGGGGGAGATAACGGGGAAATACCATATGACCAATATGTCTGACAAGTCGCACTATACGTCAACCCAAACTCCTTGAAATCTTCCTCTTTTATTTTGGGCTGCCTCTTTTCAAAAGGAATTAAAAATTCTCTCCAAAAGTCAATTCTTTTGAATTCAAAAGATGTGTCATTTGATCCAAGAGACATATCTCTTCATAAAAAGAACCTTCCAAAGTGTCTAAATGCATTGAATTACTTCAATAGCTGTGTAGAACAAGTGTCCCTTTGAAAATTCACACAAAATTCATCTCAAACAACCTTAATCCACAAAAAGTTGTCTCTGGCACATCGTGCACCAAGCCTTTGTCAAACAGCACATCATGTGCCAATCTAGCTCATCATGCGCCAATCTGGTGCATCATGCACCAGAATTCAAAAATTCGATGTTTTGGCTCAAAATTTTGTCCTTTTTGCCATTTTTACTCCAAATACCTAAAAAATATATACTTGCAACAAAAACATGAAAGTACCCTTCTTTAAAGTGTAATATCACCGAAAATAAGTATGAAATATTTACTTAAAATAGTATATTATTTTGGTGTATGAAAATTCCCCAAACTTAAATGTTACTTGTCCTCAAGTGACACTTTTATTACATAAAAGCTTATAACTTAGGCTAGAGACTTACTTACAACTTCTATACTTTATTTTAATTAATAGAATTGCAAAATTTAAGAAAAACCTTTAATAACTTATATTCAAGTTCTAAGTCTAGGAATAATTAGTAATCAAATTTAAGATTTTTGAATCTCTATTCATTTTAAGAAAAATTGCAATTTGTCATATTAAGGACATTTAGCATATTCATATGAAAAAGAACTGCATGAAGACTTTACTAGAAATGCTACTAATACTCCAATATAAATTTAGAAAATGTAATAAAGCTTCTTCCTTAAGTTGATTCAAGTGAAGCCAATTTTTTATTAGGCGTCTCCTCAAGCTTCTCCTCACTTATTTTTCTTTTCTTTTCTTTTCTTTTTTTCTTTTAGGATCTTTTCAATTATTTCTTTTCTTTTTCTTTTTTTTTCTTTTCCTCTTTTTCAAGTGAGGATTACTATATCTGGATAACCTTTAATAGTTTTGAACTTCACTATTCTCTTCTTAAAGTCAAAACTCCATACATTTCTTCATTTTATAAATTCATATTAGTTTATGACTTTTCATAAAGTCTCATTTTTTTCTTCTTACATGAAACTCTAAAATTCTTAATACTTCAAAAATACAGCTTCATTTATTTTAAATAGAAAAACATTGTCTTATCCAATCATACCAAATATCTTTAACTTTCGAATTGACATTCATTATTAAAAACTTTTTACCTAAATTTATCATAATATTTATAAACATAAGTATAGTCATTTAAAGTTAAATCTTAATATCCTCAGGTCATGTTAAATTAATTTTAAAAATATTGTTAATTTAGGACAAATAAAATTTAGTTTACTTCTTTTCAAAAAGAATTTTTCTTTCCCCCAAACTTAAGTTCTTAAGTAATTTTAAAAATGTTTTAGTATAAAATTTTAGTAGGTGAAAGAAAACAGTAAATGCATGAAAACAAAAGCTGACCTGTAGAGGATTTTTTATTATGAAACTGAGCTCTGATATACTGCAGGTACTAATTTTAAAAACATATAGGCTTTAAAGCATTACATGAAACATAATATGTTCTAAAGAATTTGCTGAGAATAAAAATCAGAAATAAAAAAATTGAAAAATACTAAAAAAGCAGAAAAAGTAAAAGTCTAAAGTTACTATTACAATTATGTCCACAACACAACATGAAAATTTTCACTATAACAGTTCTCAAATGAAAATACAACACATTTCACTCAAAAATAACAAACAAACACAAAAACAAACTACACTAAACTCATAAAAGTATCTGTTTTCATCTCCTTCATCATCATCATCATCATCTTCTTCTTCTTCTTCTTCCTCATCTTCATCTCGAATAGAAGCATAGGGAGTGAAACTGAGATAAGGAGGAAATTCCACATTGAGCTCTCTCCCTATATGTCTCTCCATATCATTCTCAAAATAAATATCATGTTGAACTCTCCTCTACTAATATTCATCATTATAAGCATTGCTTGCTCCAATCTCTCCCAACTAACCCTGAAAATTAATTATGTCCATTTGATGAATCATGAGTTGGTACATAATGTTTTCTAATGATATAGAGCAAGAAGTAAAAGGGATTCACCATCTATTGGGAGGCATATGATTCAGAGGTTGAATCATTTGTTGAATCTAGAGGTGGAAGAAGGGATTCACCCTCTACATTAGCTGCAGATTCATCAAATTCTATTGGTACATAATGTAGCGGGTGAATCCCTTCTTCCACCTCTAAATTCAACAAATGATTCAACTCTTTAAATCATATGCCTCCCAATAGAATTTTGTGGTTCTAATCTTTCTTCATTTCTATGTGATTCTACTCCTGATTGTTCACATAAAGTGAAAATCTGAGTAGGGTATCCCAAACTACTAGCTGTAGAGCTACCAGCTATACTTCAAGCATGATGAACTATAAGTGCACCAACATCTATTACTTTCATGCTCCAAATGCAATAATTCAATACCACTTAATCTTTTTTAACATCAGCAAGATGTTTCATTGGCAATAATCTAGCAAAAATAAAGTTATGCGGCAATAATTTAGCAAAAATAAAGTTATGTCATACCTTTGACTGGCTAGTCAACATGGAAGCAAAGAAGTTAACTATTTTATTATTTTTGATCTTCCATTCTCCTCATCCATTAGTTAAAAAGGTAAGCAATTCATCTAGTGATGAATCGATCATTATGAATGCAACATGTTCATCAAAAAATACATTTCTCAACCCATAAAAAAGTATTGATTCAATCAGCAGTAAATTCAACTTGTTTACCAGTATGTGGTCACTAGGAGTCAACATCAAATTGGCATAAAACTCTCGAATCATTGGGAAAATCACTATGCAGAGAAGTAGCACAATCTTTCCCAATTTCTGGCAAGGATCAACCTTTCGATCTCACCACCTGGGTTTGCAAATGCCCATTCTTGGATCAATCTTCTGGTCTCCATTTTTATATTGTAATTATGTTGGGCCTTGAAGTTAACAAATCTTCGTGAATCAAAATCCCCGGACGTCCTTACTTTCTTAACTCAGGGAGCCATTGCAAATTCTACAAAAATCTAAATAAATTTCAAACAAATTACTAAATCAAAAATCTAACTCCTCAAGAAAGATTATTTGGTAAGAAACCTTTAACCATGAGTTATTTTCAAACTTTTTCATCAAAAATCCCAATTTCGGATCTTCCATAATGTAGGAAAAATCTATGGTGAAAATAAAAAATTTCTAAGTTAGAGTGAAACTCTTACCAAGAGAAGATGGAATCTATGATTTTTGGCTTCCAAAATCTTCTCTGTTGTCCTCAATAAGAAGCCGTAGGTCAAGGTTCAGAGGTAGGAGACGACCCAAGAAATGAAAATAGAGCTTATTAGTGCAATTTTGCAATTTTTTAGGCAACCTGGAGTGTTCGGGTCTTTGGCGCATCATGCGCCAATGCTCTGTAAAACGACGCATCATGCGTAAGAGCTTAAATTCACCAGATTTTGGTTTCTATGAAAATATGCTCTGAATTGCCTTACGTCAACCTCTAATTAACTCAAATGAACATTTATAAGCATACACAAACATCATTATAACACCAAAATTTCATAAACAACACAAAACCTACATTTTTATATAAAATCTACGCTAATACAAACTAACAGTTTTCAAGCCAACAAATATCAAATTCTATGTTCTAAAGAAAACCAACATCCTAACACTGAAATCTAAATATCAAAATACAAAGCATAAACATAAATAGTATAACAATAGAAATGAAATGAAATCTAAAATAACAAACTAACACAAGCAGTACTAAAAAAAATATTTCGTGCATAAATTAAGTTCAAACACCTTCTTCACTCTCGTCCTTCTGAATATCTCCCATCGATTGGTAGTGCACATACAGGTTGTAGAAGGGTCATATGGAAACTCATCAATTGAATCCTCTCCAATCTAAGAATGTTTCTTGAACATAAGTACCAAACCATCTTCAATATGGTTAACATGTTCAAAATGTTTCTTCAGTCTCCAATCTAGATGATCCAACAATTCAAAAATATTCCCAATCACATGCATAAGATTCTGCACCTTTTTCTCTATCATCTTGATTCTCTTCAAAAGTGCATTTGAATTATAGTGGGGCTGAATAGGTGATGAATTCTGAGATCCTTGATCCATCAACACATTCATATCATTTTCATCTCCCATTTCAATAGAATTGTAATAGACTTCAGGATCCATCGGCTTCTAAGGAAGAAACACTTTTTTATCAATTTTCATAAGGTACTTGCGAATGACTGCACAGTAAAAAAATAGTTGATGGATGTCCAAGTCTAGTTGCAGATCCATTCACAATCAAACCTAAAACTAATTTTACAATTATGGCTCTGATATCAACAGGTTTTTTGGTTTGAATACAATAATTTAAAAAAGCACTCTCCTTAGTTACCTTATCGATCTTCATGGTGGGCAGTAATTTTGATACAATAAAGAAGTGTCATGCCTTAGAAGTATGATTTAACAATGATGACAAAAAACTTACATTCCCATCATCTCTGGCCTCCCAATCCACATCTTCATCCGTAAGGTACCAGTAGAGTTCATTCATATTGTCTCTAGTAGGGGTAAAATTTGCATAATGGCAGCTAGACACATTCACAATCATAAACATCTTGTTTATTTTTGAAGGAGTAAACTGCACAAATCTATCTTGCACATAGACTGTTCCTTGGTTTATCCTATGAAGATTTGCATAAAACTCTTTCACCAAAGGGACGACTACAGCTGCAGTAGTGTAGCAAAGCACTTCCTAGTGTCATTGCGCAATAACCTCTTCCACTCAAGTATTCAATGTGTTGAATCCTCGATTCACAAATCTCCTTTCTTTGATTAGCCACTTCTTCACTAGAACTCGATCATGTAATTTATGGGCATCAAAACTGGCAAACTTTCTCCAGTTAAAAATTCCAAATCTTGCAGTATTTTTGGAGTGGGAAGCCATTGGAATTGAAATCTAGTGGCTTTTCCCTCGTTTTCCCCCTTAAAAAAGACTTAGGAATCAGTTTTTAGGAGTTATAAGGAGAAGAAATCGCTAAAAACTGCCTTTTGAAATATTTAAGTCATTTTTGTTGCTGCAGCGCATCATGCGTCACCTCTCTGGAATTCAGCGCATCATGCTCCAATTTGGCGCATCATGCGCCAGTTCCAAAAATAGCACTATTTTGATTTTGATCTAATAAATTCTCAAATTTTCCATATAATTAAGCCAATAAAGATGTTTCTAAATATTTTTCTTAAATACACAAACATCATAAAAAACTAAACATAAATATACGTAAAATATTTCAAACACAAAAAACTTAAAAGCAAACTAAATAATGATTCATATGGGTTGCCTCCCACAAACCAGTTGGTTTAATGTCGTCAGCCCAACATTCCCAGTCTCATTTTGAGTGACCCAATATTACAGTTTCTTTAAAAGCTAGTTTTTTACCATCAAAATATGGTTTCAATCTGTGCCCATTAACTTTAAATATTTTTTCAGTCTTTGGGCTTCAATATTAACTTATCCATAGGGATCGACTTTTATAACTTTGAATGATCCTTTCCACCTAGACCTCAATTTTCCAGAAAATAATTTCAATCTTGTATTGTATAATAAAACTTCCTGTCCAAGTTCAAAATCTCTTTTCATTATCTTCCGATCATGCAATTCTTTCATCTTTTCCTTATAAATCCTCACATTATCAGAAGATTCACTCCCAATTTACTCAAGCACATTCAATTGCAATAATATTTTCTCACCAGCTTCTTTTAAATTGAAATTGAATTCTTTTATATCCTAATAAGCTTTATGCTTTAATTCAACTGGCAAGTGACAAATCTTCCCAAAAATTATTCTATATAGGGACATTCCTATAGGTGTCTTATAAGCAGCATGTATACCCATAATGTTGTATATAATCTAACGACCAATCCATTTTATTAGGATTAACACTATTTTCCAAAAGTCTCTTAATTTCACGATTAGATACTTCTTCTAAACCACTAGTCTAAGGATGATAAGCAGTTGCAATTTTATGCTTTATATTATATTTTGCCACCAATCTTGCAACTGTTGCATTTCTAAAATAAGATCCTCAATTGGTAATGATTACTCTCGGCATTCANTTCATTTTATCCATTCACTATAATTTCTTGACAAAGAGAATGATGCTTTCTTATATATTGAATATCATAATTTAAACCCTACTTTCTATCATTAGTTATTTATTAGTTATCCAAATTATCTACTTATTTTAATATTAAACCCTACCTTCTATCTTTAGTTATTTATTAGTTATCCAAATTATCTACTTATTTCAATTGTATATCAGTGACACATATAAGCAAATTGAACGTCGTCGTTGTAGTTGAAGTATTACTTTTTATTAAGCCTTAGTCTTTAGTATTCAATTTCTCCTTATGGGATCAATAACTAGGACTCTATTAGAGCCCTATATTACTTGAGCGATACATATACTTGCGTTGCAATTTTGACTTTGACATTATTGAATATTATATCTATACATCTTTATTAAATCAAACACATATATATAAAAGGCCGTAGTCAAGATTTTGGCGCCGTTGTCGGGGATTTAAATCTTCTAGTAGCGTCATCAAATTTTTGTAATTGTCAATTTACGAAAAGAAAAAGGTCGGTCAATAACATACTCTCCCATGAAATCAAATGTGTTTCTCCCCCTACTGCAGAAATCATAGCCCTTTTGAGAAAATATGTTTCTCAACATGTTTTAACATTTTAATTGGCTAGATCAAAAAGTAAATGAAGATCGAAGTTTAAATCATCACAAATTATTTACATTTAAAACCATAGAACACAAAATCAGTTCTTCACAAAACCATATCTCAAAGTAGGGAGAAGGACAAAGAAGACTACTCAAAATTCATCAGAAGGATATGAAAAAACATGGATTTCATATATAAAAATAAGTTTATAGAATAAAAGAAATAAAGAAACAACTTATCTCACAATCCTTTCCAAGCAAATCCATAGAAGTTCTCTCGAAGCCTTTCTCTCTTTACAAACACAATTAAATCTCTCTTAGAAGTGTAATGAAGAAGAAATCTCTCACATTCCTTCTCCTCTTACAATTATAGAAGAAAATCTCCTATTCNATCCACATCTTTAAAGAGAAGATTTTGGCCAAAAATAGAGGAGTCCTGGAGGTTAGATAGGTTTTATTAGTGTGTAGAGAGCTTGCTAGAGCGTGTAACTGTGAGGAATTCTTCAAAAAATTGTAAGAGTGGAGGGGAAGTGAGAGATTTCTTCCTACTTGCTACTTCAAAGAGGAATTCTGTGTGTTGTAAAGAAAGGAAGAGAATCAGAGAAACTTTAAGGAGTGTTCTTGGGGAGAAATTTAAAGATAAGTTATTTACTTGTTATAGTTTGTATGGCTTTGATTTTATATATAAATTCCGAGTTTTGTTGTTCTTTTCCCATGGGATCTGAGTAGTTTTCTTGTCTTTCTCCTTGTCTCGAGATTTGTGAAATGGTGATTTGAATTGGTGAAGCCATGAAAATATTTGTTTTTATATATAAATTCTGAATTTTATCGTATCTTCCCCATGAGTTGAGTAGTTTTCTTTATTATATATGAATTTCGAGTTTTGTTGTGTTTTTCCCATGAGATCTGAGTAGTTTTCTCTGTCTCCTTGTCTCGAGATTTGTGAAATGGTGATTTGAATTGGTGAAGCCATAAAAATGTTTAAAAAATTGTGATGATCTTTTCACTTCAATCTTAATTTACTTTTAATCTGACCAGTTGATTTGTTAAAATATGTTGAGTTTTACAAC
>JXCR01092507.1:137972-158480 GCA_002079205.1 Phalaenopsis hybrid cultivar | reverse complement strand
GGTGCAAATAAATAGAAAAATATTACTATCGGGCGTAGAATTGGAGATTTTAGAGTGACAGAATAAAATCCCCAATTCGGTTCTATTGTTTAGGTTCNTATATATATATATATATATATATATATATATATATATATATATATATATATATAGATTTCCGAATGATGGTATAAATGGTCCCATAAAATCTAATTGACATGCATAAACATTTCAATTTTCAAATTAAAATTTAGAGGTATTTCATTTCTTTTTGAAATGTTACCTACTCTCTGACACCGATCACATGTTTTTATATATATACTAAAATCTCTAAAAAAAGTAGGCCAATAAAATCTAGATTGCAAAATTTTATGAATAGTTCATTCATTTTCAAAATGACCTCCAAATTCATAATCATGAAATTTCTGAATAATTTGTTGTATTTCTTTATAAGGCACACATCATCTCATTACTAAATCTTTACATTATTTATACAAATAAGTATCATCCCAAAAATAAGATTTTGCATAATGAACGAATTTCTTTTCTTGATGTTTTGTCAGTTCATATGGTAAAATACCACTAACAATATAATTTACAATATCAACATACCAAGCTATTTCCCATCCTTTTACAGCATGAAGTTGTTCATCAGGAAAAGTTTCATTAATTTCTTTTTTCAAATCAAGTATTTCTTCCTGTTCTAGCCAGAAATTTGATAATCAGTCCCTTTTTTATCGACTATTACAAAATCAAACACTTGCATCAGAAGTAACCATCTAATTAATCTTGGTTTAGCATCATTCTTTTGCATCAAATATTTAATAGTTGAATGGTCAGTATGCACAACACATTTTAGCTTCAATCAGATATGATCTAAACTTATCAAAAGCATACATAATGGCTAATAACTCTCTTTTAGTGGTGGTGTAATTAATCTGAGCATCATTAAGAGTCCTATTAGTACAATATATGACTTTAAAAATCTTATCAACTCTGCCCTAAAATAACTCCAATAGCATGATCATTTGCATCACACATTAATTCAAAAGGTTTCTCCCAATCAGATGAAACATTTATAGGAGCAGTATCAGTTTTTCCTTTAAAGATTCAAAGACTTTAAGGCAATCTTGATTAAAGTCAAATTTTGTATGTTTTTCCAAAAGTTGGCATAAAGGTTTAGTAGTTTTTGAAAAATCTTTAATATATCTCCTGTAAAATCCAACATGTTCCAAAAAGCTCCTAACTTCTCTTAATATAGTAGGTGGAGGTAGGTTTGATATAACATGTATTTTTGCAGGATCTACTTTCATGCAATTTTCTGAAATTCTATGTCCAAACACAATTCCTTCTACAGCCATGAATTTACATTTTTTCCAGTTTAATACGAGATTATTCTATTCACAACATTCCAAAACTTTCTTTAAATGATTTAAAATTATTTTGAATGAAGTTCCAAATATACAAAAATCATCTATAAAGACTTGAATCCATTTTTCAATCAAATCACTGAAAATTGACATCATACATCTTTGAAATGTTGCAAGTGCATTACATAATCCAAAGGGCATTTACCAAAAAGCAAACATTCCATCAGGACTAGTAAATGTTATTTTCTCTTGATCCTCTGGAGCAATAGATATTTGATGATAACCAGTATATCCATCTAGAAAATAAAAATATTTGTGCTCAGGCAGCCTATCTATGATCTGATCCAAGAAAGATAAAGAAAAATGATACTTCCTAGTGGCAGAATTTAATTTTCTATAATCTATGTAGATTCTCCAACTAGTGACTTATCTTGTTGATATTAATTCGTTATGCTCATCTGTCACTACAGTCACACCTCCTTTCTTTAGACCTTAATGAATTGGACTTACCCAAGCACTGTCTAAAATAGAATATATTATTCCAGTATCTACCATTTTAAAATTTCTTCTTCACAACTTCTTTCATCATAGGATTTAATCACCTTTGAGGATCAACTCTTAGTTCATGTTGATCTTCTAATAAAATTCCATGCATAAATATTGAAGGACTCATTCCTTTAATATCAACTAATATCCATCCAAAGTCTTTCTTATATCTTTTCAAAGTTTCCAACATCTGTTTTTCTTGCTTATCAGTTAATTCTTAGGATACTATAATATGTAATGTAGATAGATCTCCTAAGAATGCATAGTTTAAATGTGTAGGAAGTGTTTTCATTTCTAGTTCAAGAAGTTTCTCGACAGATGAAACCAAATTCTTATTACTTTCTGTAGGATCTAACATTTCAAAATTTTCTTGAACATAATCTAAATCCTCTTTACTAACTTCCATAGATTCATCTTGAATTTCATCCTCATTTTGATAATCCATATATTTCTTTTTAAATTCTCTTTCAAAAGCCTTCTTAAAATATTCATGGCTTAAATATTTGTTAATATCCATTTTGAAGCATTCAATCTTTTGCTCTTTTGCAGGGTATCTCATTGATTTTACAATATCAAATGTAACCTCTTGATGACTAGCTCTCGTAGTTAGTTCTCCTTTCTGCACATCTATCAAAGCTCTTATAGTGACTATAAATGGTCTTCCTAAAATGATAGGAATTTCTTTATCTTTCTCCATATCTAATACAATAAAGTCCACAGAAAAGATAAATTTATCAAAATTTACTAAAACATCTTCTATAACTCCTTTATGATAGGTAATTGAATGATCAGCTAACTGAAGAGTTACAGTAGTTGGTGAAATATCTCCTAAGCCCAACCTCTAAAAATTGAGAATGACATAAGATTAATGTTGGCTCCTAAATCACATATTGCTTTTCCTAAAATCATTCGCCAATAGCACAAGGAATTGTAAAACTTTTAAGATCTTTAAGTTTCTTAAGATGCTTTTTCTAAATTATTGTGCTACACTCTTCACTGAGTACAATGGTCTCATTATCTACAAACTTCTTTTTCTTATTAATTATATCTTTCAAGAACTTCAAATAACTTGACATTTGTTCTAAAGCTTCAAGAAATGAAAAATTTCCAAAAATTTAAAAAATTTAGAAAATTGGTTGTCTCTATTTTTCTGCTTCAATCTTTAAGGAAATGAAGGTGGTAGTCTTTCTATAAAGATTTTCATTGGTTTAATAGGACTTTCTTCTTCAAAATAAAAATCTTCACTAGATTTTTCATTTTCTACCTCATCTTTTTTAATTTCAACTTCTTAATGAACTATGTTTTCTAATTCTTTTATACTTATAAGTTGAATAGCTTTAATTTGCTCTTTGTTATAATCTTTAGGATTTACTTCAACATTATTAGGCAATGTTCCTGGAGGTTTATTGCTAAGTGCGGTAGCAATACATCCCAATTGATTTTTCATGTTTCTAATTGCAGCTCCTTGACTTTGTAATTAAATTCCCATTTACAATATCAATTCTTCCATTGATAACTTTTTCTCCTTACTCCGCAAATTATTAAAACCTTGGGGGTAATAAGGTTTATAAGCTTGATTCACTTGATTGTTGGAGATTCCTAATGGGTTTGTAGTATTGTTTCCCCTTTGCGGATTTGTAGCATTAGAATTATTATTACTCCAACAAAAGTTCTAATGATTCTTCCAACCAGGATTATAATAATTGACATAAGGATTATTAGAATGATTGTTTATTATATTTAAAGTCTCATAAGAAGATTGAGATTCTATCTTTTTTCTCAATGAGTTTTCCTCAATCACAGGTGTTGTCTAAGAATAATTCATTCCATATTGATCTATCTTCTTTGATATAACAATTATTTGGGCAGCTAACATAGATATTGCATTAGAATCATGAATACTAGCTACTCTTTTTGGATTTAACCTTTCAGAGGGCCATTGAAAATTATTAGTAGCCATCTCTTCAATTACTGAATATGCTTCATCGAATGATTTTGACATTAATGATTCACCAGCAACAACGTCAATTATCGATCTAAGAGATCCAACCAACCCATTATAAAATGTTTGAATTATTAACCAATCTGGCAACTCATCATGTGGACACTTTCTAAGGAGATCATTAAATCTTTCACAGGCTTCATAAATTGATTCCCCTTCAAACTGACAAATAGATGAGACATCATTTCTAAGCTTAACAGTTTTTGAAGGTGAAAAATAAATTAATAAGTTTTTTTGTGACAAATCTCCCCATATTCTGATAGATCCACCTACTAATGAATTTAACCACATCTTAGCTTTATCCCTTAGTGAAAAAGGAAAAAGTCTAAGCCTGACGACACCATTCGACACTCCATCATATTTAAATGTAGCACGTAATTTTAGAAAACTAGCAAAGTGTAAATTAGGATCTTCAGTCGGTGGTCCTCCAAACAGATTGTTTTGTACCATTTGGATATTATCAGGTTTAAGCTCAAAAGAATTAGCAGCTACAGCAGGGTTCTATATGCTCAAATAAATTTCATATGTTGTAGGATTAGCATAATCTCTTAAAGGTCTTTGATGATGTTCATTTTCATTTCCAACAATACTCAAATTGCAAGTCATTTTGCTAAAATGATCTATTTCTTTTTATTGATTTCAAATTTTTATAATAGTTCTTTCTAACTTAGAATCATAAGGTATTAAAATTTCAGATCTTACAATACGCATAAACAAACAAAGCAAGTAATTAAAAATAAGCAAGCACACTTAAATAAGAAAATGTTCAAAACTAAACTACAAACTCACTTTTTTTATATTTTTATAATAAAAAAATAACTTACTAATATTTTATGTTACTTTCCCGACAACGACGTCAAAAACTTGATGCAAGTAGATTTAGTGTGCAAATTTTGTAAATATTTTTATATATTACAAAATACACATGGCATATATAACAATAAATATGCAATATAATCCCAACAAAAAAACATTTTATGAAAATAGTTTATTTTTAAAACTCTTTTTAAACTACCAAATCCTCTTTAAAATCAATGCAAGTATACATATTGCTCAAGTAATAAAGGGCTCTCATGGAGTCCTAGATATCAATCCCACAGGGAAGTTGGAAAAACCTATAAGTCAATTCTTAAAATTATTTTATAATTTAAGAATAAAAAAATAAAAGTAAATTGTGAAGTTTGAATGTTAACTACGAAAGTGAATGCTATATAAAATGCAATTGAAAGACAAAGTTAACTAACTAAAAACTAAACTTTCAAAAGAAAAATTAAAAATACTAAACAAAGGTTTTCTTGGTGGAAGATTCAAATTTAAGAAAGCATCCTTCCCCTTTTCAATGAGTACATAAATTGTGAAGAAATTAAAATCATTTAAAAATATATATAAAAACTGTTTTGTGCCAAATAGGAGCAATCCTATTCTTTACCCTCTTCCAAGTGCTATAAAGAACTTTGAGTAATCTAGAGTTTGGTCTTTAATTCAGTGGTTAGACTGGGAGGATACCGACTGCCACTCTAGAGCTCCCACTACTTCCTCCCCAGAGGGCTAACAATCTCACATTAGTTTTCAATCAACTGAACCAAATTGGGGATTTTAATGTGTCACCTTAAAATCTTCAATTCTGCATCCAACATATATTTCTCAATTTATTTACACTCAATTCCATGGATGACTGACCAAAGTAAAATATGTTGAGATTTTTGTACCTCTTTTATACTGTTTTTAATGATATTGCACTTTAAAGAAAGGTATTTTTTATGTTTTGTTGCAAGAATGATGAATTAAGGTCAATGGAGCAAAAAAATGCAAAAAGGAGCGAATTTGGAGCAAATAGGACCCAAATGTGGAGAATTACACTAGGGCGCTGTCGGCGCCATCGACGCCGTCGAAGGCAAGATTTTTCCAAAGTTACAGGACAAAATCTCCAGAAGGCCGCCAACGGCGGGNCCCCCCCCAAACTTCTTGAAATCTTCCTCTTGTATAATGGGCTGCCTTTTTTAAAAAGGAATTTAAATTCCTTCCAAAAGTCAACTCTTTTGAATTCAAAAGTCAACTGTTAAGTGCCCAAAATGGTGCTTAGGTGCCAACTAGACAGAGGGGGCGCTTAATCGCCTAAAAACAATGCTTAGGCACCAAAGACGGTTTTCAACATATCTTCTAGAATATACATCGGATTTGGACAATTTTTTAATCATTGCTTCATGCATCTCTTGAGAAATTCATTGGAAATGATAAAATGGACTTTAAATAAGAATTTTAGATCTTTACAAGGAGTTTTGAAGAGGCACTTCAGGCACCATTTGAAAGATTCAATGAATATGGACAGTTTTGAAAAGACACTTAAGAATCTTTTGGGCAACTTTAAATACGGCTTGAAAATACTTTTAGAAGAACACTTGGACTCTTGAACTAATTAGAAGAGGAGAAGAAGGCTTGGAGAAGAAGAAAAAGGCTTGGGCGTGAGCCCCAAGTGGGGCAACAAGGTGAGAGAGAAAGAGAGAGTGAGAATTTCTTCTTTTCTTTTCACTTTGTTCTTGGAGAGGATTGTAAGGAGATTGCTTTTGATATAAAAGGAGAGTTTTATTTACATTAGAGATAAGTATTTTTATTGTATTTTGATTTGAATTTAGTACTTTGTTTGTATGTTTTCAAAGTCTTGTTCAATGAAAAGTTCATGTTGTTTCTCCATGTGTAGTGAGTAGTTTTCATTACTTTTCCCTCTTATAGGGAATTAGTATACATGTGTAGGATATAGAATTGTGAATAGAGTGAGAATATATTGTGATGATTTTAATTTTTTCTTCATTTACATGTAAACTTGATCAACTTGCATGTTAAAATCTATTGTGAGAACATGTAAGATCCAGGATGGTGTTGTCTCAATCAATTGTGGTAGAATCACATGAGATTGTATCAATGAGAATGTATTTCATATGGTTGAGTGCAAAAAAAATAGTGAAATAATCTTTAATGGGTGTAGAATTAGAGGAATTTAGAGTGGCAGGCTAAAGCCCCCTAATTTGGTCTATTGTTTTAGGTTTTCATACGAGATGTTAGCCTCTAGGTGGAGGAATAAGAGGGAACTCTAAAGTGACAACTAGAATCATCCCTGCCTAGCCTGTCTTAAGAATCATTCAAACTTTAGATTAACCAATGTTATTTATAGCATCTCTAGTAAGGGTAAAGAATATAATTGCTCCTATTTATCACAATATCTCTCACTACATGTTTTACTTTTACACATGTCACTAATTTCATTGCATGAGGAAGAGTACTTTTAATATATTAAACCCTACTTTCTGATTTTCAATAAGTATTTTAGTTTAGGATTAGAATTAATATTATAGTAATAATTGTAGGATATAATCAAAACCAAACCTTTATCGACCTGCCAAGCTAGGGCGTGTTATGTTAGACCAAAACTTCTCTTGAAAGCCGCTGTGATTAACCTCGATCTCCGTGGGATCGATATTTGGGGCTTAATCAGAAAGCCTTATATTACTTAATAATGATATGTATACTTGCGTAGAATCCCTACAAATATAATTGAAATCTTACTTTGCTTGGGATCAAGTTTGGGATCAAGTTTTTTGTGTCATTACCGGGGATTAAAATCTTCAAGTAGTGGTGTCAACTTCATAAATACTTACATATAAAAAAATATTGGGATTAAGACCTGATCCAAATCTCCAGAGGACAAAGAGGTGAGTCTCAAATGATGGGATTCAAGCAATTCCTAGCCTGGAGTCAAAATAAGTCATGGCGAGGAAGTGGTACGCATCGTCAGAGGATGTAGATGGCGATTCTCAGGGATTAGGCGTCGTCCCGTGCAGGAATCGCAACAAGTCATGGCGGGGACCCAATCCACATCTCTGAACATTGTACCGTAAAAGTTAACTATATGGCTCCTAGATAGTGCAACATCCAAGGGACTGAAAATCCTCAAAGAAACAGAGGTACTACTAAAGAAGCTAGAAGACTCAAAAGAGCATTTCAGCGCATCACTGTCGGGCACTTTCATCTTCTTTGAGGGAATGACAATATCAATACGGGTTGCTACAATAGAAGAAGTGACAAGTGCATAGCTCCTTTTCATAGGAGAGCACACAACAAACGTCTGACAGAGATGTGATCTGCAAAGCCAAGGAAAGTAGCACAACAAATCAATTCAGAGGCCAAAGATACCTCCTAAACTGAAATTGAAATAGGTATAAATTTGATGCAGGACAAGATGCTGAATTCACAATAATCTATTCCTGGTCCTCCTAGCCTTCCTGCCTAATCATGAGACAGGTGGATCGTCAGAGGAAGCCAGAACAGACAGAGAGAGGACCGAGATTGAAGTCACACCGACGACATTAGTGAAAAACATACTACTGACTGAAGACCCACCTGCCTATGGCAGGGAGATCAGTGAGAACACGGAGGAAAAGGTCTGGAAAGGTTGTCAAGTTCTATGGTGTGTTGCTATGAAGCATCGACCTCTTTTTTGTAAAGAAGCGGGCGCAACGCGCCACCATAATAAAAATAACTCAATATACAGTACTCTCCGTTTAATGGGGAAGGTACAGAGCAAATGCCTCAGAGGGCTTAGAAATGGCTCAATATGCACATCTCCCCTGTTAAGGGGGAGGGCACAAAGCAAATACCTAAGAGGGCGTAGGATTATGTAAGGTAATCTCAAAGAGTTGCTCTAAGGAACCAAAAATTATGACACCCTCGGGAGCACAGAAAATGCTCAAGGAGAAGGGAAAGGGTTCCCTTATGGCATCTATCATGTCCATCTTTTTGCTTATCTGCATCAAGGGACAAAAAGGGACAATGATTAGAAACAGGGAAAGTTGATGAAATCAATCACAAGGTACAACGACATTGATGTCTGTGATAATGCAACAGTCGAACTATCAAGGGTAAGAAAAGGGACAGAATGTGTCGAGTTGCTTCCCCTAGCAACTACCGCATGGATTAAAAACCCAGGTCTCACAAAAAGCTCAAATGTGACTCAAAATGAGAAAATTAGGTCACAATAATATGAGCAAAACTCCTATTAGAGAGAGTGAGGTTATAACCTAGAAGTGAAACTCCAAGTATAGAGAGAGAGAGACTCAACCCTAGCGGAGTCGCTATTCTATTTCATTTGTTTTTCTTTCTTTTATATTAGAATGAGTTGCCAGCCTATTCATCATCATATACTTCCCTTTCCCGAATAAGTCTCTCTTTTGGATCACATAAATGGCCTAAAGAAAAGAGAAACCAAAAAAGACGGGCATATGACAAAGTGACAAATAAAATAAAACACAAAACGTGGAGAGCTTACGTGTGGTAAACCTTGTAAGGATAGGTTAAGAGCGTCCGCCCATACAAGATTGAGTGAAAGCACCTTAAATCAATATCTGCAAAAGAATACCTAAGTAGACTACTGATCCCAACTTTCTATATAGATGTAAAATGTGATGTATGGGGCTATAATCTTAGTTTTCTTAATAGAGAATCCTATTTTGCAACAAAGACAAAAACTTGATCCAAAGCAAAATCTAGGTAAATTTTTCACTAAGAAGATAATAAGAATTCAGTTATAATATTTAAATATGGGATACTACACAAGTATATGTATCATTATCAAGTAATATATGACTTTTTGATTAAGCCTTCAATATCAAACCCACATAGAAACTGACAATATGCCCTTTATAAAGCTATAAATTTTAGATTAAAAAAAATCTACTTAGCAAAACATTCTTACTTAAACTTAAGGTGTTATAATTGGAATGAAAATTTGTTTTTTTTTGTAATTTTTGATTTATGAAAATAAAGTAAGCAACTAATTAACTTAACAAAATATTTGCAAGATGAAGACAATAAAAGTAAAATATATTTTTTCTTATCATGAATCGGTAATAAGTATAGAAATTCTATTATGGAATTATGTTATATGTGTTGTGCCAAATGGGAGCAATAATATTCTTTACGCTTTCTAGAGATGCTATAAAGAATATTGGTTAATCAATAATTTGTATAGTCTTGAAGACAGGTTAGGTAGGGAAGATACCTTAGTAATCACTAGAGTTCCCTCTTCTCCCTCAACCCGGGGGCTAACATCTCGTAGCAAAACTTAAAACTATAAATCAAATTGAGGGCTTTATCCTATCACTCTAAAGTCATATATTTCTACACCCTTGAAAAGTTTATTTCCCTATTTATTTGCACTCAACCCATGAACTACATTCTCATCAATGAAATTAATATGTGGTTCTAACCATTTGTTAACTGAGATAATAACATCTCAGATCTTACATATTCTCACAACAGGTATTAACATCTTAATTAGTCAAATCAAGAAGTAAATGAAGTATAAGACTTTAAATCATCATAACTTCTTCCAACATTGAAGTCTAATACTTCACACAACTTCCTTTAAATAATTAATCGCTTATAAATTTAAGGAAAAAGAAAAATAAAACTACTCAGAATCCATGGAAAAAATACAACTACACATGAGTTTAAAAATAGAAATCATGCACATAGATAAGAAATCAAAATTAAAACAAAATTTGGTCACAAAGATAAACACTTATCTCAAATCCTCTCCACCAAATGTCTTGAAGTTCCTTTGACTTCTCTTCCTTCACCCACAATATAAACTAACACTCAAAATAAAAAGAAAAGTGGTTGGCAGTGGCTGCGGTGATTACTAAGTTGAATGGTGGCTGTGGATGTTTAATGGCTGACCCCTTTCTTTGATGATACAAGTCTTCTTTAAAAAAAATCCAAAGGGTGCCTTGGTGTCTCTTCAAAATATGTCTCCATTCAATGAATCTTCTAGAAGTTACCTCCATTCAAAAGCCAATTGAATGAATTTTCGTGTCTATAGGCTATTTCCCACTTACTTACCAAGGGTTANAACTTCTTCCAACATTGAAGTCTAATACTTCACACAACTTCCTTTAAATACTTAATCACTTATAATTTTAAGAAAAAAGAAAAAGAAAACTACTCAGAATCCATGGAAAAAATACAACTACACATGAGGTTAAAAGTAAAAATCATGCACATAAATAAGAACTCAAAATTAAAACAAAATTTGGTCACAACGATAAACACTTATCTCAAATCATCTCCACCAAATGTCTTGAAGTTCCTTTGACTTCTCTTCCTTCACTCACAATATAAACTAACACTCAAAATAAAAAGAAAAGTAGCTGGCAGTGACTGGGGTGATTACAAAGTTGAATGGTGGCTATGGATGTCTAATGGCTGGCCCCTTTCTTTGATGATCCAAGTCTTCTTTAAAAAAAATCCAAAGGGTACCTTGGTGTCTCTTCAAAATATGTCTCCATTCAATGAATCTTCTAGAAGTTACCTCCATTCAAAAGCCAATTGAATGAATTTTCGTGTCCATGGGCTATTTCCTACTTTTTTACCAAGGGTTGCTTCAAACACTTCTTCAAAAATTCATCAAAATTTAATGAATTATCAAATAACTACTTCTAGTACTTAAGCTTAGGGTACCTGACGCTTAGGCGTGACTCTCTCTGAATAACTGGCGCTTAGGCGCCCCAGTTCATTTTTGCACCTTCAACATTTTTGCTCCAAATTTGACCCTTTGATACGGCTAAAATATGTTCAATTTTTTCATATACTTTTAATGTTTATATTTGGTGATTTTCAATGATATTACACTTTAAAGGAAGGTATTTTTTATATTTTTGGCTTCAGGTACAAGACATGGATTTTTGGAGAAAAAGAAGCAAAAAAAGGTACAATTTGGAGCAAAAACAAGCAAGAAAGAAAATTTTGTCCTGACTCATTTGGATATGTCTTTCTATGCTTAATTTCTTTTATAATTTTCACATATTTTTGAATGAAATTACACTTTAAAAGAAGGTTTTTTATGCTTATTTTGTAGGTCTACGCAAGACAACTGAAACGGGGTGAAACAGAGCTAAAACGGAGCCAAACGAAGCAAAATGGTGCAGTTGCGTAAGGTGGGCGCCGACGGCACCAAAGCCAGCGTTGACGGCCCTAGAGTGCAGAGATCAATGTGAAAATGGCACTGACGGAGCCCAAAATGGCGTCGAAAGCACCCGAGACAGTTTAGACGCGATGCTGGGCAAATTTCTGGAAGAATCAATGTATTTGGATGCTTTTTGGAAGGTTACATGAGGCATCTCTGGGGAAATTTGCCCCTACACTATAATAAAGTACTTTTATGTAAGAAAAAGTGGAGTGTGTGAGTGGAAAAACATGGAGAATGTTTAGAGATCTTAGAATAGGAGCAGAAATATAGATTTCTACCTTTTCGAAGAGATTGGTGAGGGGGTTTTGAGAGAATCTGTAAGGCAATGTTCTAGCATTGCATGGATCAGCGGGAGACTTTGTGGGAGAGATTTTCATCTTTCTTACAAGGGGAGAAAGCTAAGTATTGTGTTTTTTTTATCTTATGATTTTGTAAACACTTATCTAGTGGATTTGCTTTAATGAAATGATGTTTTCCGTTGTGTTTTCTTTGTGCTTTGTGATGTGTTTTTCTTACTCTTTCTTCTTATTAGGAAATAGTGGCTTAAAAGAATAATGCCATTATTTTTCTTTTACTTTTGCAGTGAAGAGGAGTAATGTTTAAGATTTTTGGATGCATTCTAGAAGAAGTTTTAACTATAAATGTGATGTTTTTTACTTGCACTTCATTTATATTACAATAAAGGTCTGTTGTAGTGTAAAAATTTGTTATAATTGCATTAAGACCCAAGAGAATGGTGTAATTCTCAATAAAGTGAAACCACATTCAAATTTCATGGATGGTGAAGTTCATGGGGGTTGGATGCAAATAAATAGGGAATAATACTTTGATGGGCTTAGAATTTGAGATTTTAGAGTGACAGACTAAAATCCCCAATTTGGTCCTATAGTTTGGAAGCTAAAGTGAGAGTTTGCCTTCAAGCAAAGGGAAGTGGGAGCTCTAGAGTGAGAGCCAATATCCACCCAGCCTAACCACTGATTTAGGGAATAAACTTAGGATTATCCAATGTTCTTTATATCACTCAGAAGAAGGTAAAAATATGATTGTTCCTAGTTGGCACATACAATATTTAGTGCATCTCATTCCTTTAAATTATCCAATTCAGTACATAAAAATAGTAGTTTTTAGCATCTATAAATTCTCCAAACCAATTCATCCAAAAAGGGGTTATCTTTAGAATTAACATTTGCATTTGAGAATAGTTATTATCATTACATTTAACATTTGCATTTAGGAGTAGTTTCTAGATAAAATACCATTTTAATCGGCATTCCAATCTAAGGCATGATAGTAGTAGATTAAAACTTTAACTAAAGACCTCTTACCTCGCTTTCCTGTGGGATCGATAAACGGGGCTCCATTAGAGCCCTGTATTACTTGAGTGATACGTATACTTGCATTTATATCATTGTGACTATATATTTTATATAAAATTAATCAAAAACAATATTCATCAAGTTTTTGGCGTCGTTGCCTGGGATTAAAATCTTTAAATAGTGGTGTCAACCTCATGAAGCATAACATATAAAAAAGTTGCATCAAATTTTTGGTGTCGTTACCGGGGAAGCTTCGATAAGAACTTTAGGAGAATTTTATTTGAAGTAATTAGACTTAGACTTGGAAAACTGTAGTGTTGTAAAAACTATTTTTGTGTGTGAAGTTTTTTTTGTATGAAAAAGTGTTGTGAAAAAACTATTTGTGTCAAAAATAAGGTGTTTGTGAAAATATTTTGTTGTCTTGAATATATCTTTTTATTTATTTATTTAATTGTTAATGTATTGTTTGTTGTGTTGCATATGAGAAATAATGGATTTTTAGGGTTTGTGCCTTATGATCCCGTGTTGGAAAAAAGAAAAAAATCAAAAAATAGAAAGGACTTGAAAAACTAGAAATAGAAAAGGAAAACATTCAAACAATAACTTGGAAAATCATCATAAATCTTTGAGGGATTATATAAATCCTATGACAGATGAAATTCACTCAAGTATATAAACCCCTGTCGTAGAAGCTGAACATTTGAAATAAATCCAGATATTATCCAATTGGCGCAGAATAACTTGTTTGGGGGAACTTCTTCGGAGGATCCCTATTTACACTTATCTAGTTTTCTAGAACTTTGTGCTACATTTTATTATAATTACATGTCAGATGATGTTGTTAGACTAAGGCTTTTTCCTTTCTCATAAGTGATAAGACTAAAATGTGGTTATACTCATTAGCACCTGACTCTATTAAAAATTGGAGGAGTTAACTCAAAAATTCCTAACTAAGTATTTTCCACCTTCAAGGACTACTAAACTTAAAAATGATATTATCTCATTTTGTCAGTATAAAGAGGAATCAATATACGAATCCTGAGAAAGATTTATGGAACTCCTAAGAAAGTGTCCACACCATGCTCTGCCCTATTAGTTAATCATTCAAACTTTTTACAATGAGTTAATAGGATCCCTTAGGTCCAAAGTTGACGCTGCCGCTGGTGGATCATTAATGTCAAAACCATTTGATGAAACATAAGCATTAATTTAATTAATGGANGAACTCCTAAGAAAGTGTCCACACCATGCTCTGCCCGATTGGTTAATCATTCAAACTTTTTATAATGGGTTAATAGGATCCCTTAGGTCCAAAGTTGACGATGTCGCTGGTGGATCATTAATGTCAAAACCATTTGATGAAACATATGAATTAATTTAATTAATGGCTACAAATGAATTTCAATGGCCATCTACTAGGGTAAATCCTGAAAAGATAGCTGGTGTTCATGATACAGATGCGATTGTAATTCTTGCATCTCAGGTTGTTGCAATATTAAGGAAGTTGGACTAATTTGGAATGAAGTGAGGAAATTTCATTAGGTCATATGATTGATTTTAACTTATCATATGACACTTTAAATACCATAAACAACTCATATTCTAACTTTTACAACCTAGGTTGGAAGAACCATCCTAATTTTAACTGGAATCACACTACTTCGGGTGGAAACCAACAATGGGAAAATAATCATGCAAAACTTAATGGAAGTTGGAATAAATAGAGGAACACAAATTATAGACCTTCATATTCATTAGAATCTAACAATGATTGACAAATTGAGGATAAGAAGATCTTTATAGATATTGTGGTATTAAAAACGGGAAACCAGTTGCACAGTCAAAATGCTGTGATTAGAAACATAGAGAATCAACTGGGACAAATTACTATTTCATTTAGAAATATTCCCCAAGGAACACTTCATAGCAACACTGAGATCAACCTTAAAGAGAACAATAATGAACAGGTAGAAGCTGTCCAATTAAGAAGTGGAAGAGAGATAGAGGATGTCGTTAGAAAAGAGAAAGAAATTGTGAGAGAAACAAATGAAACTAAAAGACCTAAAGTACATGTTTCTAATTATGAGAGAAACAAATGAAACTAAAATACCTANTGGAAGAACCATCCTAATTTTAACTGGAATCACACTACTTGGGGTGGAAACCAGCAATGGGAAAATAATCATGCAATGGAAGTTGGAATAAATAGAGGAACACAAATTATAGATCTTCATATTCATTAGAATCTAACAATGATTGACAATTTGAGGATAAGAAGATCTTTATAGATAATGTGGTATTACAAATGGGAAACCAGTTGCAAAGTCAAAATGCTGTGATTAGAAACATAGAGAATCAACTGGGACAAATTACTATTTTATTTAGAAATATTCCCCAAGGAACACTTCATAACAACACTGAGATCAACCTTAAAGAGAACAATAATGAACAGGTAGAAGCTGTCCAATTAAGAAGTGGAAGAGAGATAGAGGATGTCGTTAGAAAAGAGAAAGAAATTGTGAGAGAGAAAAATGAAACTAAAAGACCTAAAGAACATGTTTATAATTATGAGAGAAACAAATGAAACTAAAATACCTAAAGAAAATGTTTCTAAGGGTCTGGAAAAATTAATATCTCCAACTAAAATCAATTTAGAAAGTCTACCACCTTCATTTCCTCAAAGACTTTGACATTATGAGTTGGATAAACAATTTTAAAAGTTCATGGAAGTACTTAAGAAGTTAACGATAAATATTTCTTTCACTGAAGCTTTGGAATAGATGCCAAGTTATGCAAAGTCTATGAAGGAGATATTAAATAAAAAAAAATGAAATTTGGGGATTACGAGACAGTTGCACTAAGTGAGGAGTGCAGTGCTATACTTCAGAAAAAGCTTCCTTTGAAACTTAAAGATTCTTATAGCTTTACAATTCCTTATGCAATTGGAGAAAGATTATGTGGAAAATTTTTATGTGATTTAGGAGCAAGCATTAATGTGATGTCTCTATCTATATTTAGAAGTTTAGGTTTAACCGATATTTATCCCACTATTATAACCCTTCAGTTAGCTGATCAATATATCATTTATTCAAAAGGGGTTATAGAAGACGTGCTTGTTAGTGGATAAATTTATCTTTCCTATGGACTTTATTGTATTAGATATGGAGTTAGATAAAGAAAATCCCATTATTTTGGGGAGTCCTTTTCTTGTTACTGGACAAGCTATGATAGATGTGCAAAAAGGAGAGTTGACTATGAATATTAATGACCAGGAAGTCAATTTTGATGTGTTAAAGACTTTGAAATATCTAGTTGAGAGAAAAGATGATGATTGTTTTTGGATGGATGAAATTGATTATCTAAGTAAAGATCATTTCCAAAAAAATTTTTGAGAGTAAGTTAACAGATGAGATCAAAATGGGCTTTCATGATGAGTCTAAAATATTGCTTAAAGAAGACTGTATGTATGTTCAGGAGAGGTGCAAAATGATGGACGTTATCGAAAATAATAAACTTTTAATTCCATCTATTGAAAAATCTCATGAACTTAAAATGAATATACCCCATATAATTTTAAAGCCTACCAATTTAGATAATTCATCTACACCACCAGTCTTTATATCCTCATATTCAACTCAATCACAAGATGAACCTGAATTGAATGATGAAATCGATAAAAGATCTCCTATGAAAGAGTTATTCAAAACCATTGATTGACATATTCTAAGGTATAGAGACAAAATGAATGAGATTCTGATGCTGGGGAATATTATTAATGCAATTAACAATTACGCCCCAATGATTTTACCTGGTGATCTTGAGATAAATCCTAAGCAGATGAATGATGAGCAATATAAAGTTATCGAACAAATATTTAGAAGAGAATTTAAAGATATGTTTCAAAAGAACTTCGAGTTGAGAGATAAGGATAAGGAGATTGAAAGACCAATGGAAGAATTTCCTAAGGAATTAGAAAAAACTTATTTCCTCAACTAAAATAAATATTAAAATACCACATCCACCATTTACTCAGTACCAAGGGGAAAAATTAGAAGATAACTTGAAATAGAAGAGTAATCTAGTAGAATTTGATCCAGAATCTGAGTTATCTAAAGAGAATCTGATTCAAAATTTGGGAAATCTTGAATTATCTTATAGAGATCCATTTCTAATAAATTTTAATAATGTTAATATGAAAATTGAGAAAATTAATAGAAGAATATTTGATCTAGAAGGAAATATGTAGAATAATGTTATGAATCAATCTGAAAAGGAAGAGCTGAAAGAAAATTTTAAATTCAAGGACTTTGTAGGAATCCCTGGATCTGGAAAAGAATGGGTGATTGATCAAGAATTACTTAATTGGAATTTTGATCTTGGTGGAATCATTTGTCGAGCTAGCAACGTTAAACCAAGAGCTTTGTGGAAGGTGACCCATAGTTATTATTGTGGTTTGATTTAGTATGCTTAAGAGTCATGATTGTTAGTGTTGTATTGTATTTGCTTTAGAGTGGATTGATATTTTGATTGATGATTAGTGGATGTTTAGATTGTCAGTGCTTTGATTTGATCTTTATCTGTGTCATGAGGGAGATGATTCCTTAACTTCTTATTATGGCTAAACTTGGTTAATCTCTTGTAGTAGTTGGATTGACGAGTCCACTATGACTCAGGTCTCACATGGACTTAAGTTTTATAAGAGACATCTTGTATTTGAACAGTGACAGTTCCATCTCAATTTTGTTACTTCCTTTTTTTCTGACTTTGTTTTCATTTAGTAGGAGTTATGAACCTATTTGATGAATAATATGTGGATGATCTTATATTATCCTTAAAACCGTTAGAGGTGCTTAATTAAAAGGAGCCAATATATCAGGGATAATCTTATCTTTGGGATTATACTCGATAAAATCATTTAAAATGTACCTTATTTATCTGTGTAGTGATTCCGTTAGAAATTGGAAGTAAGTTAGTGAGATGCGATGAGATGGAGGAAGAATTGACCTCATTTATCCTGTTTGTTTGTTTGTTTGTGTTTGTGTTACAATTTTATAAGACTTGAAGAACATTTTTATATTCCAATGTTGATACATGTTATGCTAATTAAACTTTTATTTAGTTAATTTCATTCTGGCATGTTTAGTTTAGATTTACTTTCTACTACATATTTTCTATCCTGGTAAATAATTGTATATGTTTTTGGTAAAAATTTGTGGTAGATAGAATTTCTAAACTGTTTTTCTTCCTACTTATATTTTCTGCACTAAATGCTATGCATATTAAAAATCAATTTTGGGGGTAGGAAGAAAAATAAAAATTTAGAGTGAGTGTACTTCCTTTTAATTTAATATTATTGCAAGCATGTTTTATGTTAGATTTACTTTCTCCTACAGTCATTATATCCTGANAGTGAGTATACTTCCTTTTAATTTAATATTATTGCAAGCATGTTTTAGGCTAGATTTACTTTCTCCTACAGTAATTATATCCTGATTATGCATGCATATGAATTTGATAGGATGTTGTAGTAGTTAGTAGATTCAAATTTTACTTTTTCTTCTTGCTACATTTTATGGAATTAATTGCAACATATTTTAAAATTTAAGTTTGGGGGGAAGAAATTTAAAAAAAAAAAAAAACTTAACTTTATTTGTCCTCAGTAGCCCATATTTAGTTTGATATTACTTTTAAAATGACTTGTGGTATGTGTTATATTTAGGTTACTATAACTTTGATTTTAGGAGTATTAGAAAANAAAAAAAAAAAAAACTTAACTTTATTTGTCATCAGTAGCCCATATTTAGTTTGATATTACTTTTAATATGACTTGTGGTATGTGTTATATTTAGGTTACTATAACTTCGATTTTAGGAATATTAGAAAAATAACTTAGTTGGAATCCTATGTGAAGAAATTGTTCTAGAGTTAAGATATTTTGTAGGAAACATTGGGAAAATGATTTTGCTATTTATGGTAGAAAGGAGTTTAATATTTGAAAAACTATGATTCTTAGATTTATACTTATTGAGAATTTAGCCTTTTTTAAAACCTTTTTTTAACTAATACTTACACTTTTAAAAAGTGAGGGAAAGTTTTTGAGTTTTGAACTTTACAAAGAGGATAGTGAAATTCAAAATTGTTAAAGGTCTATCCGGATATAGTAATCCTCACATAAAAAAAAAAGAAAAAAAAAAAGAGTAAGGATTAAAATGATCCTGAAAGAAAAAGGAAAGAAAGGATTAAAAAAAATCCATAAAGAAAAAGAAAAAGAAAAGTCAAAATAAAATATGTGAGGAGAAGCTTGAGGAAAAACCTAATAAAAATTAGTTTCACTTGAATCTTTTTAAATGAAAAGACTTAAAATCAAACCTACGCTTATTCTTATTTAAAAAAAAGTATTGGTAAAATTGGTATAGATAAGGTGCTTAAATTATGTTTTTATATTTTCTTTGAATCGTTAGTTTGATAAGTTTCAATAACATTTGAAGTAAATAAAAATCAAGATTCCTAAGTTGAATATGAGATATTCTTACACTCTAGTCCTAGGTTGATTTGCTAAAATTTCTCTTAAGTTACACTATACCATTTTCTAAGACAAAATTATAGGAAACTCTACTGAAATCCACTACCTCAAATCAATCAATTTTGTTTTTAAAATTATAGTGTTACTTGAGGAGAAGTAATAATTAAGCTTGGGGAATTTTGATACGACTAAAATCTGTTCCATTTTTCATATACTTTTAATGTCTATATTTGGTGATTTTCAATGATATTGCACTTTAAAGGAAGATATTTTGTATATTTTTTATTTCAAGTGCAAGAAATGGAGTTTTGGAGAAAAAGAAGCAAAAACAATGCAATTTGGAGCAAAAACGAGCAAGAAAGAAAATTTTGTCCTGACTCATTTCGATATGTCTTTCTATGCTTAATCTCTTTTACACTTCTCAATATTTTTGAATCAAATTAAAATTTAAAGGAAGGTTGCTTTTATTCTTATTTTGTAGATCTATATGTTAGGAACACAACACAACTAAAACAGGGCGAAACAGAGCTAAAACGGAGCCAAACAAAGCAAAATGGTGGAGTTACGCAGGGTGGGCGTCGATGGTGCCAGAGTGCAGAGAGCAATGTGAAAATGGCGTCGATGGCACCAAAAATGGCACCAACGGTGCCCGAGACAGTTTGGATGNGATTGAAATGGGCTTTCATGATGAGTCTAAAATATTGCTTAAAGAAGACTGTATGTATGTTCAGGAGAGGTGCAAAATGATGGAC